>CAUYSK010085315.1:0-24037 GCA_963575035.1 Avahi laniger | reverse complement strand
CTTCCAAATAAGTCATGGCCCATGAAGCCTTATCTTAGGATCTGCTTCTGGAGGATCCCCAAATAAGGCAGTTAACATTTTCATTTGCATTTTGTATTTATGTTCAAAGGTAAAATTGGTCTGTAAATTTTTAAATCTTACGTTGCCATTTTTAAGTGTTATTACCAAAATTATACCATCCTTATAAAGTCAGTTGGACAGCTTTTCCTTTTTTCTTCTAGAACAGCTTATATTAGAGAGTAATTATCAATTCTTTAAAGTTTGATAGAACTCATATGTAAAACCACCTGAGTGTGATGCTTTTTGGAGGAAAGAAGGAGTTTTGACTGCAATTATAACTTTTTGAATGGTAATTGGTGTATAAACTTTCTATTTCTTCTTGTGTCAATTTTGTCATTTTCCATGCATTGCAAGGTTATTCATTTTAACTAGAATTTCATATTTATTGGTTTATAGTTGTTCATAGTAGTCATAGAAGTGGTGTGATGGATCTGGCTAATACTGGCTCATGAAAACTGGTGATTGTTAAATTTTTAAGAATGTCATTTTGGGACTGGATGAGGCTGTCCCAACCATCATTTTCTTACATGACATGACATATTATTGACACATTTCACTCTGTTAGCTCTTCTTTAGAAATACCTGGACAAAAAGCGAGCTCTAATCTTTGAACTCAGAAACATGCCTTCTCCCCTATCAGCGAATGTATATTTAATATTTCCTAAGAACTCCATTACTTAACATTGGTTATAGTTGGAGTATTTACACCATGGAAATCAGAAAACGCTACATATAAAAGTTTTTTTTTCCTCGTGAACTGGTTGTTATAAAGTTACCAGCACACCATTGGCCATTCTCCTACTCACTGGTCCCTCCTCCATCTCCTTTATTGATTTCTCCTCTTTTCTCAGACCTCTTAACATTTTGGTGTCCCATTTCATAATCTTTGTTCCACTTCTCTGTCTATACTAACTTCCTCCATTTCCATCTTGGTGATCTCATCTTGTCTCTGGACTTTAAAAACTATCCATATGCCTGTGACTCTCAAATTTTTATCTCCAGCTTGGACCATTTTCCTAAATGCTACTCACGTATTTAACTGCCAACTCAACATCTTTTCCTGGGAATTTCAAATTTAACATGATCAAAACTGATCTGTTGATATACTCTTTCAAGCCTACTTCACTGAAATCTTCCCTATCTAAACTGATGACAACTTTATATTTCAGTTGCTTGGGCTAAAAATTGTATGTCATTCATGATTTCCGTCTTTCTCTCATACCCCAGATCTAATCTATTAGAAAATTGTGCTGGCCCTACATTAAAAAATATGCAAATCTGGCAATTTCTCACTATTCCAGCCTAAGTTCCCGTAATCTCATAACTGAGTTATTGCCATACCCTCCTACTAAGTTTCTTCACACCCACCCTGGCTGTCCCTAGGATTGTCTTTGTGTTCTTGGAGTAGCCAGGATGATCCTTTTTAAATGTAATTCAGATCATGTTACTCCTCTGCTTCGGACCCTCAGATGGCTCTCAGTGTCACTCGGCCCAAGCCAGAGTCCTCGAGGTGGCCCCACCTTACCTCTCTGACTTTATCTCCTACTAAATGCCCCTCCACTCCAAGTCCATTCCAGTCACGCCGACATCCTTATTGTTCCTCAAAAAGTCCAGGCAAGCTCCTGTCTCAGAGCTTCTGTCTGAGATTTTCTTCCTTAAGGTGACTGAAAGGTTACTCCATCACTTTATTCAAAAGCCACATATTACATTTTCACTGTTTATTGTTTCTCCCCACTCCCCACTACGATGTGAGCTCTACGAGAATAGGAATTTTTCTGGCTGTTCACAGAAGCAAACAGTGAAGCAAAGAATGCCTGACACACTATGGTGCTCAGTATCTGCTAAATCAATCATTAACCAGTGAAGAAGTGGGCTTGCCCCTCTTGTTAAGATTCAGGGCTATACCCAGTCTCTCCACGACAGCCTAAGGTAATGGCACGCACAGTCCATGCTGCGGTGGTGCACCTTCTGAAACCTATGCCTGTGCTGTCCTTTCCCCTGATGAGAGGGAGAAGACCTCGTTTTCTTAGGAAATTACAGACAGTTGGAATTAGTCCATCCCCTCTTTACCATCTGTGAGCATGAAATCCTGCTTAGAATGAGAAGGAACTTTATTCTTCTTTTGACTGAAAACCCCATCTTCTTTGGGGGGCCCTTTTGGGACAAGGGACATTGGAAGGCAGAATTAAAGCTTGGTTAGGTTTTACCTATGCTTACCAGCCCATCTTCCTTAATCAATGTCCATTATTTAAAGAAAAAAAAAGCCTGCATTTAACTCCACCTCTGAAATTAGAAAGTTAGTCCTTAACCAGGCAAATATACACAGGTAATGATTCAGAAATAGTTTAACAGTGTAATGAGGGGATTCAACTCAGTGGAATATAACAGTTTTATTTTTTCCAATTATGACTTCAAGCTATGCTCTGATAAGTCCCCCATTTTCTGTTTCTCAATAGCATATTCAGCTGATTCCATAACTTTCTTGTTACTGTTGCTAACTATGAGTCCAGTTCCATTTCAAAGTCTGTTAAAACTGATACCCTCCCTTCCCTGCAGTACAGGCTTGAGCAGTGACCCTTGGATGCTGGAAGTAGAGGAGAAAAGATGTACACACTTTGCCCATCTCTCCTCCTCATGTAGATCTCCATCCTCTGGGGTGGTAGGGGGTAGGAAGGAGACATGGGGCAGGCAGGGGTCACCTTACATAGCTGGCCACATAGGTAGATATCTCTGGCCAAACTCTGTTTTGATCTGGCTCTGTCTGACGCTGGTGGCCTCTGCTGATGGGGTGGTTTTGCACAGATATTATCCAAGGTTTCCTTGAGGGTGGCATCAAATTTTATCTGGTTCCCATCTCACCCTCACACTTGGCACTGAGGACCCCTCATAGAGAGACAGTCAGGTCTCTTTTTTGTCCTGGCTAGTGCTCCTCACTCTCCTCTACTGATAGGGTATCACTTGACTGACTCGTGGCTGCCCTGACAACCTTACCTCTCCTCCTCCCTCCTGCTACGGCTTCTATCCTCCTTTGTATGATGCCATCAAAACCACTGAGGTACATTCCACACCCTCTGAGAAACATGGGGGACTGGATGAGGCAGTCCCAACCATCATTTTCTTACATGGCATGATATATTATTGACACATCTCACTCTGTTAGCTCTTCTTTAGAAATACTTGGACAAAAAGTGAGCTCTAATCTTTGAACTCAGAAGCATCCCTTCTCCCCTATCAGTGAATGTATGTTTAAGATGTCCTAAGAACTCTGCCCCTCTCTGGAAGGCAATACCAGAGCAAGATTGAGATTGTGCAGCTCAGTAAGTCTCCGTCCATGGGATGAGGTGGTAGCTTTCCCTTCTTGTGGGCACCTCCGATCTCTACAAGTGATTCTCCTGGAGCCTTCTCTTCATCAGTTGGTACTAGGTGACGTGGTGGCTGTAGGTAGATGTCCATTAAAATTTGTGCTCCCCTTCCCCTTCCCATGTCTCTCAGAAAGAGCCTTCCAACCAGGGATTGCAATTCCCAGCCCCCTTTGCCTCTAGTGTGCCCATGTGCCTGGTTCTCACTGGTGGATTGTGAGCAAAAGTGATATGGGATACTTCCAGGGCAAAGCATTTAAGAAGTTGACGTGCCCACTCCAAGCACTCCTTCTCTCCAATGGCCGATTGCAGATGCTGAGGTCACAGGAAAAGATGGGGAAACCACAGGATGGAGAAAGCCAGGATCCCTGAATCACTGACAGAAGAAAGCTCTTGATTGAACAGAAACATCTGCTTTGAACTGTTACATGAGAAACAAACTATTGTGCTTGAGCTATTACAGAGTTTTGGGTTCATTGATCACAGCAGCTAATGTTACACTAAATAGTACATGTGAGAAGAAAGTGCCTGTCCTCCCGCTCTTCCTGACCTCCTCAAAAAAAGGGAGAAAAGCCTCTCACCATGAACACTGAGCTCCCTGCATGGGACGCCTCACACTCTTCTCCCAACTCTCAGTCTTCTCATGTAAACTGAGGCTGGGCCAGAGTGGAGGCTGGAGGAGTAAGGGATATTTTGTCAGCTCTTAGTTTGCTCTGGGGGCAGTGTGTGGCCCAAACATAGATGGCACTGTTAGAAAGTGATATGGTTTGGATGTTTGGCCCTTCCAAACCTTGTGCTGAAATCTGATCCCTAGTGCTGGAGGTGGGGCCTGGCGGGAGGAGTTTGGGTCAGGGGGCAGATCCCTCATGAATGGCTTGGTGATCTCCCCATGGCAGTGAGTGAGTTCTTACTTTATTAGTTTGTGTGAGAGCTGGTTGTTTAAAAGAGCCTGGCACCTCCTCCTCCCTCTCCTGCTCCTTCTCTCCCCATGTGACACACCTGCTCCCCCTTCACCTTCTGCCTTGATTGGAAGCTCCCTCAATCCCTTGCCAGAAGCAGATGCTGGGACAATGCTGCTTCTACATCGTGCAGAACTGTGAGCTAAACCTTTTTCCTTTATAAATTACTCAGCCTCAGGTATTTACTTTATAGCAATGCAAAATAGACTAATAACAGAAAATAAAGCTATCTAGTCATGCATCCTGGGGCAATAGAAAGCATTCCACTTAGCATCTTATGACAGGGATTTTTTGAAACATGAAAACATGCTCACAGATCCCTCATTATCATCATCACAAAGCCCTGAGGGATTCAGAAACCCCAGATTGGTCACCACAGGCATGGACTCCCTGCCTTTGTCTATTGTCGCCCTGCTCCCTGTCGCTGGTGTGGTGGCATTGAGACTTCACCCAGGGGGAGCCATGGTGACCCTAGTGACCGAAGAAAATGTCTTATGGTTTGATGCCTGGAGGAGCCATTTATGGGCTATCAGCCAGGCCTGTCTTTGGTGCCAGCGACTGCCTGACTTTACAAAATGCCCGCACCCCTCAGTGCTGCTAAGCTGGAGCGTGGTTGGTGGTTAACCGGGGCCAAGACATCAGAGGGCGTAGGCAGTGTCGTCAGCTGGCAGCAGGTGGCAGTCCAGATGGGTGGGCAGCGAGTATCAGAGAGGTCCTGTGGGAGGCACAAAGTGAATATCCTGGCAGGATATTTTATTTACTGTGACACTCTTTAATTTGTATAAGAAGACTGTAAAATCAGAAATCACAAGCTGAAAGGTCAGCAGAAGGGCTCTGGTTTCGAGGAGGTGGGGACCAGTGTTGCAGCAGGGCAGGTTGCAGAAGAAACTGCAGGAGGGCCAGGGCCCAAGATGGGGACTGGAACACTAGGTCCTGTAGAAACCACAGGAAAAGACATTGTTTCACAATTTTCCAGGCTGTGTCGGTACTGAGTCACCAGTGTCTGTGCTGGGGTTGTGTAATCCTCTCCAGTGAGAGAGGGAAGTCGTCCCAGAGCCTGGCCCAGGGCTGAATCCATAGGTTAGGGTTAAGTGGTTCAAACTGGAAAGCTGAGAGGGCCAGAGGTTCCAGGAGGCAAGTAGTCAAGTAGATCAACACCTTCAGGATCTGAAATTCTCACTTTTAGAGTTAAGATTTTAGGTTAAAGCAGCATGTAAAGCCATTATGAAAATGCAAGTGTTTCCCAAGAGAAATAATTAACATGGGCACATCTGCATATTAGACTATCAGAATAGCTAGTTCTGAAGGGATGAGAATCTCTTTCACTGATAAGTCTAGAATATAAACTGTGAGAGAGAACTAACTTATCTAGTTCCCTCTATATAATACTCAGTTTTAAATCCATATTTTATTTAATCATCCTATTACCATCTCCAGGTCCACATCATTATCTTCACCTCACAGATATTTGCCAAGGGACACAAAGTGAGTAAGTGGCTGTGATCTGTTGTATTATTGTTCAATATATTTGCCGTCCCTCCCTGGGCGTGGGTTAAACATCCCTGCTTTGCTGTGTCAGACTCGACCATGTGACTTGTTTAGTCAATAAAATATGAATGAAAATGATGTGAGCAGAAACTTTAAAAGCCAACGTAGGGTTCCAGTATCTCTTTTCCCTTTCCACAGATCAATTTTTCAGAGAGAGGCTGCTCCTCTGGCATATACCTTGAGATGACGAACACGTGGAACAGAGCTGCATCTGACCTACAATTGGTGTGTAGCCTGAGTGAGACATAAACCTTTGTTATTTCAAGCCACTGAGATTTGGGGTTGTTTGTTACTGCAGCATACCTTAGCCTGGCTGATAAATGCGGTGGCAGAGAAAGGATTCTGACTCCAAAGCCCATTCCTTTTCCCTCTCAACATACTACGTCACAGCAGGAAGGACACAGAGGCTTGGCCACCATGTCTGTGCAGCATGTGGCATCTCCCCTTCCCTTCTTCTACCACGTTTTACGTATGCCCAGGGAGAGTTTGAGAAAGTTTCAGGTGAGCACAGCCAGCCCAGAAGAGTCCTTCCTAGCCATGACCCCTGGGACCATGTAACTGCACAGCAGATCTGATCGCCTGGGGGTCATGTCAGCCTCTCCCTTCTTGGAAGCACTAAAGCAGAGCAGGGAGGAAGATAGTGATGACAGTGATGAGTTTCCTGCATTTTCCACATCTCTCTGGCTCAGCTTTGCAGCAGGTGGTGTAATCTAGCAGACAAGGTCACAGACTGTGAGTGGTGGGCCAGCCTTCCCCAGCTTCCCCCCAACCCTTGGAGTAACTGGGAACTCCCTTATCCCACATTGGAAGTGAACACTTCTCTGTAGGAAGAAGTCCTCTTGTTCAAAACAAACAGGTGTTCTGATGAAAACCAGGCTGGACCTTCAGGCTAAATGGAATTTGCTATTCAGAGTGACTCATTAAGTTGGAAAAACAAACAAACAAACCTGTGTAAGGGACTCAATTAATTTAAAAAGCAGTCTGGTGATTTTTTTTGCTGTTATTAAAAAAAAAATCTATGGTATTTTTCCTCTATGGATTTCAGGCTAAATGGAATTTGCTATTTAGATTGACTGGTTAAGTTGGAAAAAGAAACAAACAAACAAACAAACCTGTGTAAGGGGCTCAATTAATCTAAAAAGTGGTCTCATGTTGGTTTTTTTGCTGTTATTAAAAAAAATCTATGACATTTTTCCTTTATGGATTTGAACTGAGGAGATGGGGTCAACAGGGATTTCCCCCTAGGCTTCTGTGTTGCAGGGGAACACCCAGCCTGGGTCAATGGCGCGGGGAGTGGTCCTGAAGAGTCATTCCCCTGGCGGCTGTTGCAGCCCAGGCAATCAGGGGGCAGCCTCAACTGCTTAGGGCAGAGCGTAGTGTAGATAGATCACACTGTTGTGATGTGACTGTGGATTCCATTTTTGGGACAAGAGGATCTGTTGTAGTCAACTTGCGGGCCACTGGTCCATCATTTGGTTTGCTTGTAAACTGTCTTTGAGCCACTGTATCATCTGCACCAAGTGATCATGTTGGGTTGCCGATTGGCACATGAGTTTCTTGGGTCTCTTTCTGTGTGTGTTTCTGGAATTCAGAGGCACTATGTTGTTCTGTTCTATGATGTATCCTTTTGAGAGGCCTACACAACAGATATTTCACAAGTAAAAAACTTGAGAGCAAACACTGATTCATAACAGTTCACAAAAAAGCAAAAAGATATTGAAGTTCCCTTTGTTGCACATGTATATTTGCTCCTGATGAATTTACCAATGACACAGCTCCTCATTTTACCATTGGAGGGGGCAAAAACATCTTCTTAGCTCTAGAAAAATACCTAATGGTTATAGTAGATTTGACAAATTGACCAGCTTCAGGGGACCCTGTTTTTGTTTCAGTTCTTCATTTTGTGTAGTTCTCCACTGTAGTAATAGCCAACATTGAAGAGGGCTTCGCTGCTCTAAAAATGCTTTTACATGCATTGCCAACCAAGCCCTCACAATTTATGTGGGGTAGGTTGAACAGAATATTATTAGGAGCCCCTGTATACAGTGGGTCCTAGAATGGTTTCACCGTCATATCTGTGGATCTGGGAGGTTAGGGACTAAGTTGCCTTGGTGTGGATATGAATCACATATTCTTTTGCCTATAAAAAATGGGTCTCAGAGTGGGACAAATGAGGAAAGGAAGATGAGGAGGAGAAATTGGGAAAGGAGAATCAAGGAAGGAAGTAGGTTAGTGTGTTAAATATAACAGGTAAATTATTTAACCAATGGAAGCTCCAGTTGGCAGCAATGCGAGTGCTGCAGGAAGCAGACAGGGGTGGCGCCCTTCTTGCTCTGTCTCAAGCTCCCAGATGGGCCCACAGACATCATAGGGGCTCTTGATTCAGTATTTGCTGCCTGAGCTGATTGGTAGAGATGATTTATAATGCCTCCTCCTGGATGAAGGAATTTTTGCATTTTTATACCTATAGGTCCCACTCACCTGTCCTTGTCATAAAATAACTGGTAATAAATAAAACTTTCCAATAACCTAATTTTCTCTTAGACAATTTCAAATAGTGTTAGGGATAATATTTTTTCCACTGAATTGATTACATTAATGGGTTGGTTTGGTAGCATGTCTATTACATTATTAATATAATTTGGTGAGCTAATTGTTTTCCCAAACCAAAAGCAGACAGATCCCTTGCCCCATTAACAGTGACTATGGCAAGGAATAACTAGTGGTTTCATCCTCACGTATTCCTGATTTTCATCTTTTATGGGAGAGTGTGCTTGGGCAATTGCCACTGCCCTAGAAAATTTTAGTTCATTATTTTCTATATTATTACTCACTTTGACATTTGTTCGCTGCATTTAATGTTGTTTCTTCCCCTCACCGCAAGAATATATGGCTTAGCTCACTGACTAAATTGAAAATTCCTCAAGAATAATGTTATGGATTGAATTGTGTCCCCCAAAATTCATATGTTGAAGCCCTAACCTCCAGTTCTTCAGAATAGAAATATGGCCTTTAAAGAGGCAGTCAAGTAAATGTAAGGTAATTAGGGCATGCCCTAATGCAATCTGACTGGTATCTTTACAAGAAGAGGAAATTTGGACACACAGAGAGACACCAGGGATGTGAACACACAGTGGGAAGGTGGCCATCTGCAAGCCAAGCAGAGAGGCCTCTGGAGAAACCAATCCTGCCAACACCTTGGGCTTGGATTTCCAGCCTCCAACTGTGAGAAAATAAATTTCTATTGTTTAAGCTCTCCAGTCTGTGGTATGTTTGTCATGGCAGCCCTGGCAAGCTAATACAGGTAATGACACTTTGTACTTCTGTAACACATCCTGGCCCCATGGTGCCTTGCAGAGTGCTCAGCACACAATTCAGACAGCACTTAATGCCAGTTGCATTTGTCTTATTTTTTACCTTTTATGTATTTAAAAAATCTATTCATTAGACATATTTAACGCACTTCATTTTATTATGTGTTTATTCTGGTTTGTTAGCAAACAGCTCTCTGTCTTATTAATGATTTAATTCTTTGTTTGAATAGATAATGCAGGCCCATGGTAAATATTTTAAACAGTATGAAAGATTATATGGGGAACGGTAAGCCTCACTCAGCCCTTAGTTCCCTATTCCTTCAGTTCTCTTCTTTAGAGACAACTGCTATTTGCTATTACCACTGTGTTGTCTGTCTTTTCGGATACATCTTTGCTTAAAAACAAATGTGTACATATATATGTGTATACTATCTACATATATATTATAGATATATAACATATTTATGCAAACAAGCTTTATTCAAATCTCTACATATCTAAGAGGTACAAATATATATATATATATATGTATGTATCCTCCTCTCTGATTCTTTTTTTGTTTTATTTTGTTTTTAAATATGATAGTGCAATATGCACATGTCTTTACTTTTGAAAGAGAATTAATTAACTTAATAATATATTTTGGAAATTGTTCCATACAAACCCATATTATTCTTTGTAACTTATTTTGTAGCATTTATTTTAAGTGCACTGTGCTCTCTGCTTCCTCCTACCACACACACTTTAACACAGATACCCACATGGAGAACAAAAAGGAAATGTAAATTTTGAAGAGGCTCATTCTTGTTGCTATTTCCTGATAGAAAAAGTTAGAAGCATTCAACAAAATGGCATGATTTTCAGATAATCCAAATAAGCAGGAATATTAATAGTGAGACATTCTCAGACTTACCCCAAGTGTTTCTAGTCACTATGCTAACTGCAGGTACACACTAGCAATCACATTTATAGCCCATGTTCGTTCTAATTTATCGTGCAATTAATATTGTACTGAGAAAATAGAAATAACCAAAAAAGAAACATAAGTCAGCCATACTAGAAAACTAAGGTTTTTTTCTTGTTTCCTATTCCTAATTGCTCATTTGTATGCATTCATTAATAGTTTTAATTACAAATCAGAGAAATTATGTATTCTGGTTTTGTTTCAAAGTGAATCATAAACATTGTCATTTTGTTATTATGTTTCCATAATAATAACTTTATATGCTTGCATAATATTTCATCTAGTTGATGCATTGTTTCCTCAAATTTTAAAAAAAGGGACTATTTGAGCTATAGTTAAAAAAACTTAAAAGAAATCAATCTGACACATACTTAATGATATAAATTATATACATAAATGCCATTGAGCTGCAAGGTAATTGAGTATAAAATGGAGAGCAGCTCTCGTCAATGATTATAATTAATATTCTCTATACTACGTGAAATCAAAACTTCCTAGGGGAGATGCTGTGGAAGAAGAAACTGTTCAGATGCCCTCCTGAAAGAGAAATAGACTTTTCTATTCCTTTAGCAGTTGGTTTCAGGAAAGGAGTCTGCAAATTCTTTTTTCCCTTTCCTGTAGCTGAAACTCTACTTGCACAGAGGTAGAGGGAGCAAAATAGCATACCTCAGTCAGATTAGGTTAATCAGATTGATTTTCTAACGACTACCATAAAGTATCAATAACTAACGACCTTCTTTAATTAGTTAACTTAATCAACAACTATTTACCAAGCACCCATTATATACTGGATGGGAAATGTGTAGGGAAGAAGATAACCAGGACCTCTGTACCCTCAGAGTTAACACTGTAAACAGGGTATAGAAAAGCAATCAAATAATAAATAAAATAATTACAAGTTTTAGTAAGCTAAGAAAGAAGTAAACAGGGCACTATCAGACAGAAATGAAGGCAGGAAATCCTTTACATAAGTGGCCAGAGAAGACTTCTCTAAGTCACATTGACATTGAAACTTGTAGGAGAAGAAAGACTCAACCACACCAGAGAAGGGGAAAGAGGGGGCAGCAGGAGCCAAGGCCCTGAGGCCTGATGGAAACTGGCATGCTTGAGAGGACTAAGACCACTGGGACTGCGCTCAGTGGGCGAAGGGAGTGTGACCTGGGAGGGGTGTAGAGGAGGGCACAGGCCCCATCGTGGGTGGCCCAGGACACCACAATGGGAGCCTGAATTTCATTTGAAGTGCAGTGTGAGGCCAGGGAGAGGGTGAATGGCATGATCCAATGATGTTTCAAAAAGAATATCTTGGCTGCTGTGTGGAAGATAGATTGGAGGAGGGCAAGAGCGGAACTAGAGGGAGTAATTCAGAGGTCGTTGGTGTTGCCCGACGAGAAGGGACAATGGCTGGAACCTGAGTGGCGGCAGTGGGGATGGACACTAATAATGGACAGGGGCATCTCGGCAGGAGGTGGAGCTGCCAGCTGAAAGGACCGTGAAGGATCAGGGAAAGCAAGTCGTCAATCATGACTCCCGAATTTCTGGGGGAGCATCAAATTTAGAGGTGGGGGGCAGGAAATCAAGAAGTTTCTTCTGGACATTTAAGTTGGAGATGCCTTAGGAGGCATCCAAGTGGAGCTGTCAGATACATGGGTCTGAGATCAGTTTGGGAGTTGCCACATCCAGTAGCCTGATGATATTTAAAGCCTGAGGATTGGATGAGACCCTCGAAGAGGGTGTATAGAAGGGGAAGAGAAGGAACCCAGGGCTGATGTGTAACTTTGCAGATATGCTCAATCATGACCAGAAGTAAATCTTCAACTCGTGGACAGCCAAGCTCTCTGAAGATTTGTAGTGTATGTTTTCACTACGAATAAGCCCTCAGTGGTCAGGGAAAGTGTGCAGAGAATTTTTTTCTTTCAGATCTTCTCGTTTCTCTCCTGCCTACCTCTCCTAGTTTTGGTATTGCCTGAACTTTAGGAATCCTTCTGCAGGGAAAAGAGAGGGAAAGTGTGAATATGGTTTTTCGTGATGGTGTAGGCTGTCACCTGAAGTGGTTCTGTGTTGAAAGCTCTGCATAGCTGCCAGAGTATTTAGCCATTTGTGTTTCTGTTTTCATGGGTATAAATAACTCTTATGAGTCTTTCCCCGAGAACCTGCAAGCTCTTACCTCTTCATCTTCCAGGAGCTCATGAGGCAGGACTTGGCAGCTATAGATGCTCTATAGCAAGACTGTGAAGTAAGGAGCTGGAAGTGACTTTTGAAAGAAAAAAGCCCACGCCTTCTGTTTTACAGGTGAGGAAATCAACTCACCCATGGTCACCATAAAATAAAAGTTATTTCAAGTTTCAGTTCACCAATCACTGATGAACTTCTTTGATCAAGGGAAGCCCTTCAGGCCTCATTTAATCCAAGAGATTATGTGTTTGCTTTGGATCCTAAGAAAAACCAATCCAATGTTTTAAAACCACTCTAATTGGAAAAAGAAACTGAGAATATTTCTAGGCCCCAAAGCACACATAGGCCAAGAAATACCCTACTCATGCTGCACTTTCCCCTGGTCTGAAGAAATTAGGTAGATTCTACTATTCAGGATCACCGTTAGCTTGAGACACAGCATCTGTGGAGGCCCAGAGTGTGCTATATTGTGGATGAAAAGGCAGGAGGGCCTTTAAATGAGGGTGACAGGTTTCGTATTGGCATAGGAGCCCAAATTCTCCATGTAAGGCGCCGCCTCCACATGGCTGAATAACAATAGACTGACATATGTGTTAAATAATTGATAAAGCTTGCTATTCCACAAAGACTGATTTTAAGAACAAGAACAGAGGATGTTATGAATTCAGTGGGGAAAGACACTGTCCAGTCTTTCCTGAGAAATGTCTGATGAGACAAACATGTTATTTTCTGATTATGCCTCTCCTCCATCTGACATTTTGCACCTGATTTATGTGAAGAAGTGTCTCAAAGCCTGTTTGTGACTTCAGTGACTTGAGGCACACACTCTCCCTTCTAGAATGTCAAGAGTCGCAGATTTTTGGGCCAGAAGGAGCTTTTGAGAGAATTCAGTGCATTTCCGTTATTTTCTGAAAATGAAACTGGAGAGATAAGGGGCTTCACCAAAATTACACTGTGGTTAGAGGCATGAGCCCTCCATCCAGGACTCATGACTAACAACACTGCTTTTCCCACTGTTTGAAATCAAGCCAGGAGAAAACTGCAACTAATACGATGTGGGTATGATTCATTTTATACAAGCTTGACTGTTTATTCTAAAAAAAAGTAATCATATTAAAAATGTTTTGGCACATAGGAAAAAGAAAAAAATACCATACATGTGATCACTGTCAGCATATTAATGTATTTCCTTCTAGGTTTTATTTTGTGTGCACATTTTAAAATAACTGTCATTTAGCATACATTTAATTTTCATTTTTTCAGTTAATACATCATAAGAATTTCTAATAGATGCAGAATATTCAAGCAAATGCATATACTATGATTCGCTGATCTTTCCGTGGTCCTTGGGCATTTAGGATGACCACAATTTTTATTTCTTCTTTAGAGACAGGCTCTTGCTATGTCATCCAGACTGGTGCCATCTTAGCTCACTGCAAACTCAAACTCCTGGGCCCAAGCAATCTTCCTGCCTCAGCCTCCCGAGTAGCTGGGACTACAGACATGAGCCACCATGCCCAGCCTTTGCTGTTATATGTAACAATATTATATGATATATAAACATCTGATGGCATATGACTTTCCGGTAGATTACACCCTTAATAAGGAACTCCAGAAATAGAATTAGAGAACTATGATCATCACTACTTAAGTTGTCACAGGGTCAGCCTAATTCACCATTACTTCACAACATTAAATATTATGTGTGCTACTGAAGCAAGCATTACATTAAATATTAACATTAAAAACATTTGCTAATTTCCTCATTGACAATGGCATTTGTTGAATTCTCATTTCTTTTATGGCTGCTGAGTTCTCTTATGGCCTCTTTCCACCTGTAGCATTTTAGCTTTCTTAATTGCTTATAGTTCCCTGAACACAACAACCCATTCCACAGATCTTATTTACAGATCTTCCTTGCTAAAATGGGAACCCTTTGAGGATGAGGTCTGTGTTTTATTCATCTACATATTCCCAGGATCTTGTGTAGTACCTGGCACACGGTGGATGCTTAATAAATATGTAACAAATGAATGAATGAATGAATGAACAAATGAGGTTGATCCTTCCCCCCATGTTTGTTCATCAAATATAATTTCTGAATGCATCCTCTAGCTTGTGTACTTTGTCCATTTACTTATCGGTGTCAGACTTTTATTGCTTTTTACTAGTGTTTGAATATGCAAAGATATTTACACTTCACCTGCCACATTTGGACTAATAATTCCTTCTAGTCTATGGTTTTGCTTCATCTTTTCTGTAGGTTTAACATTAAAAGGGAAAAATAGAGGGTAGAAGTTAAGTTAATAAAAATGTCATCTCCTGCTGCATTTTCTCTATCTAAAAGGTTCTCAGAAGGTGGGAGCAATGAAAGAGAGAGAGAGAGAAACAGGGGAGTTCTGTGAAAATTAGACAATTTGGTTACTCAATTTAAACAGACTGCATAGAGTTGTTCATGTGAAAAAAAGGAAACCAGTGGACCACGTTTCAGGCCCTCTGAAGCTGAAAAGGTCAACCAGCGCCTGCATGCTGTGAAAAACAAAGTCTGCTCTTCCATACAGAGAGGTAGGTTTCAATTAAAAACCACACAGAAGGCTGAGTAATTTCTTAATGTATTCCATTTGTAAATGAGAAGTGAAAACACTCATTAGTAATTCTTGAATCCTTGGTAAATCAACACTGTTCACAGAAAACAAACATATACAACCCTGCTTACATTGAAAGGAGAAAAAAGACTCACCTGTCTTTTTGTTTCCTTTGTTTTCCAGATACACTTTTCATTTTTTAAAAATGTATCAAAAATTGTATCATCACATTGTCCCTCTGGGTCTGTTGCTGCATTTGCAAACTTTAGTATTTTTCTGGTAATATTTTATAAAGCAGATGCATCCATAAAATAAAGCTGTCAGGAGCCTTCAAGATAATATTAATATCAGCTCTCTGTGGTTACCCAAAGTGAAAGCTTAAGCCACACACCTAGAAATAAAGAAAGAAAGAAGTTCCATTGCCCAACATTATTGGACCCATTCTTTGAAAGAGAAAATCTCTGATTGACAGGCAAAAAACAAAGACAAAAACAAAAAACTAACCATTTCTCCTATGGGGAAAAAGCTTCTTGAGAGTAGGGATCCATTTTGGACATATCAATGTGTTCCCAGAACCTGGTTCAAGCCCTAGGAAGTGGCTCTGCACACGTTTGAAAGAAGAATAAACGACTGGGGCAGCCTGCCTTGGATGGAGAGCTGGGTATTTCCCACGTGTGCCCCAGATCCACCCACAACCTGCTGCTCTCTGCCCTGGGGGCTGAACTCCCAGGCATCGATGGGATCCCTTGACCTCTTGCTTTCCAGGTGACTTCCGACAATGAGGAGTCCCAGAGCAGTTTGGAGGGATGGAGCAAAGTGAGTCTGGGTGTTTATTGCCTTGCTTTCCTCTGTGCGGGATTGCCTCCAGCTGGCTGCTTCCCAGAGGTCACAGCTTCTGTCAAGGTGACCCTCTCCTAATCATCCTCTCTGTCCAGGTTTCAGTGACACTCTGACCCTTATCCTTTGAGCCTAAGGGTACTCTGCTCCTCCACACCCACCCCTAACTTCATTAATGCCCTTCTATTAAGGTCTCCTTGAATTACTCAAACTCGAATATACCATTTCTGGAACACAGCTGATATAATAGAGATACGCATGTTGGTTTGGTGGTTACACCCTAACATTCAGCCTGAAATCTGCTCAACAAGCTGTGTACGCTGGATGGATACCTTTTCCTAATACTCACCCAAGAGAACATAGGCTGGTGCCACGTTAGGCTAAACGTATGTGTATGAACCTGAACTTACGTTTTTTTAAATCTGCTGATAGATTCACTTTTCTCTATTTCCTCCCTCTGTGAGTTGCAGCTTTTGCCTGCAGCCTGAGTGAGTCATCTCTGTGCCCAGCTGCAGTCACAGAAGCTATACAAGAGGGGCTCCAATTGCTCTCTAGGGGCTGACTACTTTTGCTCATCCTACGGAAGCAGAAAGACCACAAACCAAAGACAACAAACAGTCCCTCCAGTAATTTGGTGTTTTGTGAGCAAAACAACCATGGGCGGCTGTTTTTACCTGTTCTTTTGGTCGTGTTCACGTGCAGACTTGCCCTCCCCCAACACACTGAGGTGTTGTGTGATGCGGGGCCAGCAGCACACCTGCCGAACCTGCTTTATTGCCATCTCTAGCGTGGATGATGGAAACAGAGCTAAAGGGCAGAGGATACCTCAATGCAATGACATCATCTCTTCTGTCTCACGTCTCCTCCCTTAAGGGACGTGAGACCCAGTCATGTGGACTGCAGAGTCCCAGCTTTTTATTGTTCAACTTTCCTTGCCAATAATTGATGATTTTAATTGACTTCACAATTTCTGCCTTAGCATTTGGAATGCTCTCTAGTAAGGATGCTGTGACTTGCGTGTGGGAGATGCAGTATGTCACTCTGCTCAATTTTTGTGTCTTCAATGACTGAGAGGGTGCTGTGTATGGTGAGTGAGGCAAACATCATCTCTCCTCATCCACACAAAGGAATTGATGGTTACCTGGGTTACTAGACCAGGCTACGGCCTTTGAATCTGATTTGATTGTTCAGTTCACATATCACTTCCCATGTTTTCTTCCCTGTGCATTTTGAAGCTTCTGTGATCCTCTGACTATTCAGCCACTTGTACAGCACGTGCTCTCCCCTGTAATGCTAAACTCAAGCCGATTTTAGATCAGATCCAACTGATCCTTTCAGAAGCACTCAATGAGATGAAATCTCTATCTGCAGACTATCCATACTGCTGAAAGAGATTGGAGAGATTTGAGCAGTAATAATTAATTTCAGAGAAATTTTCCATCTCCAGGCCTTTGCATTTCACTAATTATTTTCAAGGTAAATTGAATTTGCTTGGCAGTATCTTCCAGCCCCAACTTGCAATAAGGAATTTAACATGAATTGCTGACCTATAATTGTTCTATATAGCATGAATTCCTAATCCTTCTGTGATTTATAGTTATAGTCTTTGAGCTGGAACTGAGTTTTCCACCAGCGTAATTATTACTTTCTTTATTTTTACCTGTAGCAAGCAGCAGTATTACTGTAGTGCATGGGAGAACTTCAGCTAGTGTCTGAAAATTACAGAATATCAGTTGCCAATGTCTGAGCTGTGGGTGGTGGCGGCATATTAGAAAATGGAACTGCGGGTCATTTGGGGAAAATATCTTGATGAAATCCATTCGCCTGGGTGATGTGCTGAATCTTAAATCAGATAGAAAGAATGCCAAACCAAACGAAAAATAGATTGTTTTTTCCTGTAAATGAACAGATAGCAACATCTTTAAATGCTAAATAAAGTAGCCCTGAGCCTTTGAGGATACTCCTCAGCAACTATTGTCTGAACTGCCAATCAAGTCACTTGGTTTTCTGCTTTCTGCTTCTTCCTTTCCCTGATTTTATTCAAATGTTCTGCGGTGATAAATAGAGAGTTATCTGTCTTTTATTTCAAAAGCCTTTCCTAAAGTATCAGAGCTAGGTGAGAGTCACAGATCAGTCTAGCAGAATGGCTTCATACAACTTTAATACCCAGATTCTCTAGACTTTTGACTTATTTCTGTTTGGCCCTGTGTTAGATCATTTCTCCATCAGAGGTTACCAAGCGCTTTAGGAACTGATGCCCTGGCTGCCCCTCGCCCCCGTGGGTGAGAGAAACAGGAGCGGTGTGGAGAAGAGGGCGCTGCCTCAGGAGTCAGGATGAGGAGCTCGCGGTCCTGCAGGGGAGATGGGTAAGTTAAAGGAGCGTTCTGGAGGCTGCGCTGGACCGGGGCCCTCAGCAGGGTTTCCGACCAAGCGAGGCTGCAGTGCTGAGGAAGGAGAGCGGAGCGCTTGCCTTTGGCTAGACTCCAGTGATTCTCAACCAGGAGCAGTTTTGTCTTCCAGGGGACCCTGGTCAATATCTGGAGACTCCTGGGGACTGGGGGAGGGATGACAGGCCCAAATGGCCATCATTCGAGGCCCCAGGCAAACAGGTCCTCTCCACACCCTCCTCCTCCACTCCCAGGCCCTCACCCTGTCCCTGGCCCTGTGTTTCTCCGCTTGGCACTATTGACATTTGGGGCTGTGAGGGTGGGGAAGTGTCCTGGGCACTGTGGGGTGTCAGTGGCTTTCACTCCTTCACTCACTTGGAACCTGTTTCCTTATCTGTTAAATCAGTTCATCGTCAGACACAAAAAAATCTATTGAAACTCTGCTGTGCTCTAGGAGGTGCCCTAGGCGTTGGGACAGAGTGAACAAGAATATGTCCCCACCCACAGGGGACATACATCCTGCTGGGGGATACAAAAATTAAACGCATAAGCAAATAGAAATTTAATATATTATCAGCCAGAGAAAAAGGTTATGAACAACAATGCAACAAGGTAACAGATGGGAACTTGTAGGACCTGCTCTTTTGGCCAGGAACACCAGGGAGGGCCACTCTGAGGTGACTTTTTAGCACTGCTAAATGGAGCAAGCCATGGGACAGCTTTCTTCATTTTCAAAGTTCTCTCTCCCAACTTCTGTTCACTTAATTGCTCAGTTTGCTCTTACTCCCTCCTTGTCTGTGGTTTTCCCTGATGTCGGCCTCCTGAAGAGGGGCCCAGCTTTGATTCTCTGCTCTTCTGTGACCGCTGTTTCCTTGAACCCTTCAGTTAGAGAACATTCCCAGTAGACACTTGCAGCCTTTGCTAAGATCTCCATCCAGCTGCTAGTCCTGAGTTTTCAGGCCCTGTTTGCAATTATTGGCCAGCCAATATTTTTTCTTGGTGCGCTAGTTAATAGAAGTAATGATGAAAAGGGCTCTGTGTAGATTGTGATTATACACACACACACACACACACACATACATTTTTTATTAACTTTATGACATGAATGGCAAATACTAGGAACACTTGTCATCAGTCGATCCCCTTTCTCATACCTGTGTCAGATCAGATATCCATAACTGATGATCATGACTGCCCTACCAGCCAATGGTAATTACCACGTAAGATGAAACGCTGGCTTAAAGGTGCCATGCGTTGCCTTAAAAAGCAGCTTGAAATAGACACATGCTGGAAGAGCATTGTACCAGGAACGCAGAAACCTCCTATCCACAGTCAGAAGGGCAGGCCTCAGCTTCACTGTCATAAAAAAATTGGAAATTTCTCTCCTGCCACATATAGTTTAAGCTCATTACTAAGGAATCCGGACATCATTCTGCAGTGAAAACAGGAAGTCATCATAGTTTTTTTTCTTTGCATGAATTTTCTTAGTGGGACTATCATAGTTCTTTGGTGGGTAAATAACATTATTAAAGCTGTTCTTTAGGAAGATTCATCTTTCAACTCCATGTAGGATGAATAGGGGTGGTGTGGGAGAGAACACCTTAGATAAGGTGTGTGGATTTGCAAAGCGTGCCAGGGTGGATGGCCCCATACTGCCTCTCTCTGATCTTGGGCCAGGCAAGTTGTCAGACTGACAAAGGGATTGATATTCCCAAGGGCTCTGTATCTGGCTGTCTTTGCACCAGTCCAATACCCATAAACACTGGGAGAAGGAACCAGGGCTTCCTGGAAACCAAATCAGTTGCCATATAGCATCTGTATCTGGGGTGGCATTCTAAATGGAAATGCGCTTGCTACCAGGAATTAATTACCATCTAATTTGCATAGCCTCTTGATTAACCATATTTATGGCCAAAAGTCCAGGCCAAAGCTCCTTAACTGAGATCTGATGATGCTTTTGCACTTTCTCTGAGAGAACATAATCCAAGGTCAGAGGTACTTCACTAAGCCCAGACCAACTAAGTCAACAGCAACAGGGGAAGAGGCCAGGATATATCTCACCCTCCATCTTCCATCTCCTGCCCCAGGCTCCCATTCTGAGAAGATGTCCAGAACGTGGCCAGCCACCAGATTGAAAATTGTATTTACTTATGAGGCTGACTGCACACTTCAACTGATCACCAATTTATCAAGTATCTTGGTGTGAAAAAGAAATATCTTTACTATAGATAACTGAAGATTCTGGATCCCAACAGCACTCCATGGAGTACACTAATTATAATCCAACCCATTTGTAATAAAGGAAAACGAAAGGAAAAAGCACAAGTCTGTCCAATATTGGAGCCTCTGAAGTAACTTCAATGCTATTACTGATGGACAACATTAGTCAAAGCAAAACACAGCAGATGTCTGCAGAGAAAAATAAGGCCTTGGAGATACTGTATTGAGAAGCTGGCACTTATCTGTTAAATTAGGTCTGGGCCTTTTCCTCCTAAAGACCTTGGGTCTGGTTTGACTTCAGAGAAGATAACTGTCAACAAACTGGCCCTGGTCTATAGACAGGTCTGTTTGCCACCTGATCTTAATTTAGTGAATATAGTTCCCTCCTGTTTTCACAAGGAAGACTTCAGTTTTAATAGAGTGAAACGTGGCAATGCATGGGTTTCAACTGAACACCAAATCCTGTGGAACAGGAAGCTGCTTGGAGTGCTGTGATGGCTCAAGCTGGACCCATTGTGGGCCATATCCAAGCAGTGGGTGTGCACTGCAGAAAATGTCAAAGATTTTCCTGGGGGAGTGGCTGAGCTTAGAGCACATGAGTGGTTGAAGTGGGCAGAGAAGCCCACCCTTACACAGGTCCTAGAACCAACCTGTCTTCTAAGATTGGGCCACGCATGAAGAACCCAAGAATGCCAGTCTACTTTCCCAGGACCAGGGTTGGACCAGATACTGGTGATTTAAGGCTCAGTGGAGACTTGAAAATGATGGGAGCAAGAGTGGGCTTTGTTGGAGGAGAGAGTAAAACCCAGGATGTGGGGATGTTGTGGGGGGAGTTAGTTCGACAGTTAAGAACATCTCGTGCCATGCTTGCGAGCTCCTAGACATCACCCTCTCCGTCCGTTTCACAATCACTCTGCATTGTGCTACCCGACAACACTTCCTGCTCCTTTCCACATTTATTCATGAGTAAAATTTTCCCCACAGGAGATTCCTGGGACAGTCTTTATTAGAAAATATTTTATTATCAGAAATTGATATAATAGTCACAGGGATGAAACATGGATAGGGAATCCCTGATCCTGGCCCAGTGATGGGGCCTGCTCTCTCCTTCCTGCCCTGCAGTGACAGAGAGAAAACACCTTACCAAGGCCTGTGAGCCACTGCTGGGGGTGGCCCTGTGTGCGCCCCCCTCCTAGAGGCCTGTGCCTGTGCTGAGGCCTCCCCCACTCAGCTGCAGTGCCAGCTTGGTGCAGAAGGGTCTGGGAGACCACAATCTCCTTTGTACCTGGCTGATTTCAGTAAAAGATGCTTTGCTTGTTCACTGAAGTATGACTCTGTCATCTCTGTGAAAGAAGGGATTTCCTATGTCACATTAACACCTTCTTTGATGCCTTCCCCACCTCTTTCTGACAGTACATTGACTAAGACAAGCCATCTGAAACCTCCCTGTGAGGGGCCTGTGACCCAGTTGTGGCTGAGGGTGGGGCACCCAGGTGAGGGACACAGGCCACAATGAAACCACAGTGCCCCTGGGGCTCCCCTGGTACCTGTCAGGCTTTGCACTCAGACACGACTTTGAGTGCAAAATACCTGGCCTGTATGCGGGGAGAGTTCAAGCTCACACTGTGTTTACATTAGCTCATCTAAAGAGACTCAGAAAGAAAGTCGCTTCTGTGCTTGGCAGACTGCAGCCATGATCCCCAGGAGCACAGGGTGGAGTCACAACACTGGGGCCTGCCCGTCAGCCTTAGGGAACCTGAGAGAATGAAGAGGTGCGAGGCCTGATTCCCCACGCCTTCTCTCCTCTCCTGTTCCCGAAAGGTCAGAGCTGATGGGGAAGAGAGCTCAAATGGTGTCCTGGTCGGGAAGTTCTAAGTGTAAGGGACACATTTAGAAAATGGGAAAGAGTCCATAGCTGACTCACAGTAACCCCTGTCCCAGGCCACGCTGGCACCAGCTCAAGGTTGACTCTAGTCAGTGCCTCCTGAAGGTTCTGTCAGACGTGGGTGGAGAAACAAAATGCCATGTCACACGCGGAGTGTCACTGTCTCGGAGGGCTAGAGAGACCGAGCCTGGCTTTTGAATAAAGTGAGGGAGTAGCTTTTTCAGTTATCTTAAGGAAGAACATCTCAGACAGAGGCTCTGAGGCAGGAGCTTGCCTGGACTTTTTGAGGAACAATGAGGATGCCAGCGTGACTGGAATGGACTTGGAGTGGAGGGGCATTTAGTAGGAGATAAAGTCAGAGAGGTAAGGTGGGGCCACCTTAAGGACTCTGGCTTGGGCCGAGTGAAACTGAGAGCCATTTGAGGGTCTGGAGCAGAGGAGTAATATGATCTGAATTATATTTAAAAAGGATCGTCCTGGCTACTCCAAGAACACAAAGACAGACCCTAGGGACAGCCAGGGTGGGTGTGAAGAAACTTAGTAGGAGGGTATGGCAATAATTCAGTTATGAGATTGTGGGAACTTAGCCTGGAATAGTGAGAAATTGCCAGATTTGCATATTTTTTAATGTAGGGCCAGCACAATTTTCTAAAAGATTAGATCTGGGGTATGAGAGAAAGACGGAAATCATGAATGACATTCAATTTATAGCCCAAGCAACTGAAATATAAAGTTGTCATCAGTTTAGATAGGGAACATTTCAGTGAAGTAGACTTGAAGGAGTATATCAGGAGGTCAGTTTTGATCATGTTACATTTGAGATTCCCAGGAAAAGATGTTGAGTTGGCAGTTAAATATGTGAGTAGCATTTAGGAAAACGGTCCAGGCTGGAGATAGAAATTTGGGAGTCACAGGCATATGGATAGTTTTTAAAGCCCAGAGATAAGATGAGATCACCAAGATGGGATGGGGGAAGTTAGTATAGACAGAGAAGTGGAACAAAGACTATGAAATAGGACACTGAAATGTTAAGAGGTCGGAGAAATCGATAAAGGAGATGGAGGAGGGACCAGTGAGTAGGAGAATGGCCAACGGTGTGCTGGTAACTTTATAACAACCAGTTCACCAGAAAAAAAATCTTTATATGTAGAGTTTTTTGATTTCCATGGCACAAATACTCCAACTATAACTAATGTTATATGACGTTCTTAAAAATTTAGCAATCACCAGCTTTCATGAGCCAGTATTAGCCAGATCCACCACACCACTTCTATGACTACTATGAACAACTATAAACCGATAAATATGAAATCCTAGTTAAAATGAATAACCTTGCAATGCATGGAAAATGACAAAATTGACACAAGAAGAAATAGAAAGTTTTATACACCAATTACCATTCAAAAAGTTATAATTGCAATCAAAGCTCCTTCTTTTCTCCAAAAAAATATCACACTCAGTTGGTTTTATATATGAGTTCTATCAAACTTTAAAGAATTGATAATCACTCTCTAATATAAGTTGTTCTAGAAGAAAAAAGGAAAAGCTGTCCAACTGACTTTATAAGGATTGTATAATTTTGGTAATAACACTTAAAAATGGCAATGTAAGATTTAAAAATTTACAGACCAATTTTACCTTTGAACATAAATACAAAATGCAAATGAAAATGTTAACTGCCTTATTTGGGGATCCTCCAGAAGCAGATCCTAAGATAAGGCTTCATGGGCCATGACTTATTTGGAAG
>CAUYSK010085314.1:0-14110 GCA_963575035.1 Avahi laniger | reverse complement strand
GGGTGGAAGAGGGAGCTGGAGGGCCACAGAGAAACCGGGTGTTGAACTGCGGCCCAGGGCAGAGGCCAGCTGGGCCTCTCACACCCAACCCCGCAGCCTTCTGTACTGCTTGCAACCCTCACAAGCCGCACTTTGTTGGTGACAAGAGCAAATATTGGTTATGTATGATCCCCACAGCACTGGAGCAGCTCGGGGGGTAGGCTGTTTGCTGAGCTAGTGGTGAGAGAGGAGATGGAAGCCGCAGAAGCAGGGTCTGACCTAAATGCCCAGATTAGATGAGAAAAAAGAGAGAGGTCCTCCAGAAAGTGCTGAGTGGTACACAGGAGTGAGGGCAGGCTTCGTGGGGAGGCACTGGGGAGAGAGGGAGGCCGTGTAGCTGAAGGCTGAGGAGGAACACTTGAAAAAAGCAAGACCCTAATGAGAAGAGATCCTGATCTTATTCCTCCCTTTGAATCTTTCTCTCTCCACACGCTTCTTTCTTTCATGAAATTCTTTGTGCTATACAATATAACATCCTTTTCTGGCCAACTACAAATCATCAGTAAAGACTGCATTTCTCACTAATCCCTGTGGACTGAGTTTTCTTTGTAAGGGACATAAGAAAATCCTAAATCCTGCTTTGGGGGTGGCATGGGGGAAACGAGCCACACGCATCCTGTTTTGATTCCTGTCGTCATAAAAGGTGGTGGGTGCAATCGACGGGGTGGGGAAGGAGGATGGAAGGTTGGAGCCCTGACCCCACATTCCTTTGCACCCACTTAGCAGCCTTGGCTTGCTCCGTCACATTCTGCAGTGCCCTCCACTCCCCACCTCTCCTATCCCAGGGGAAGCGACCCAGGTGGTCATTGCTGGGGTAGTTCTCAGGCCCGGGGGTACACCCCAGATCCACCAGGTAAGCCACTGACTGCCACACACCCAGGCGATGTTGGGCTGATCCCCACGCTGCAGAGAGCACTAGGCCTGTCCCTCCCAAGTTTACACAGACTCATTAGGCCTGGGCTCAGGTGGGAGCAGAAAGTGGAAGAGCCGTTTCAAGTGCAAGCAACAGTCGTCCAGGCCATCTGGGAGCCGGGAACAGAGGACAAAACGCTCTGGAACTCCATCTCAGGGCGTGCAGAGGCAGGTGTCAAAGGAGGCGGCACCTCCGTCATATTCTCACCACATCTTTGCAAGACTTGAGACCTTGCACATTTACTCATGGTGCTGATCGAAGGAAGTTTTTTTTTTTTCTTTTAGAGATTAAAAAAGAAAAGCAAAGAAAAGCCAAGTGTTCATGCATGCAGTCTCCCTAATTAACACGGCAGGCCCTGCGCGAGAGAAAAAGCACATCGGAATTTTTGGAAGCAGCTGTTCTCCCAGCAGCGGTCTCTTCCCAGGGAAGCTGCTGGCTGATGCTCTCAGTTCCTGTGAATTCAGAGGCCTCTGACCACTTCAAACAAAGCGCAAGCTGAGGTCTGGGGCAAAGTAATCGTTCCCAAAGCCAACCGAATAGACAGCTGGAGCCACAGAACCCGGAATTTATGTCGCACGAAGCCTGCGGTGATTGAGGGTTTATGTGTGTCAGGCCCTATGTTAAATCCACGACCTGCATTTTCCCGTTTCATCCTCCCAACAACTCCATGTGGCGTTAGCCCCACCTTCCAAGGAGGAAACGTCACTGCCCACGCTCACCCAGAATCAATGCAGAAAAGGTTTGAAGACAGGTCTGAATTAAAGCCCATGTTCCATGTCACCTGCCTTCTCCTAGCTCACCCTTCTGCTGTCCGGCTACTGCCACTGCCTGACATCAAGGGAATTAAAGCTTGATAAGGACGACAGTGCATTTTCTGTTCCATCGTTCCTCCTTCAGGAAACTGCCCCTAACCCTGGTTCCCTCCTCTGTGTTCACGACACACCCACGTCTCACCCCCAGGGAGGGGCTTACATTGCAGTGCTTGTAATTATCTCCTTCCACCTGCCCGTCCTACAACACTGCCAGCTCCTTTGGTGAGGCGGGGAGGGGGCAGTGGCGGTAGAGAGGCAGGAGGGGAAATTCGGTATTTATCCCCAGCACCTGGCACGATGTCTGGCATATAATAAACATGTATTGGATGCACGAGCTAAAACATTTCCTGAATAAAACATACAACAGAATAACAATGGAGCAGCTTCGTGCAATAGAGAGAGAACCAGATGTAAAATCAGAAATACTGCCTCAAGTCCGGCTCCCTCACTTCTCAGGGGTGTGTTTTGGGACAAATCATGAGCCTATCTGGGCTTCTGTTGCCTTGTCTACAAGCAAGGCAGTGGGACTTAAGCTTCTGAAGGTCGTACCCAATGTTGACATTCTGAGACTCCAGGTTGAGCTGGAGTCCCCGCAGCTCCCTCGTGAAGTGGCCTGCCCAAGCACGATGCTCTGTGCTGGATATGAATGCCCTTCCTCAGACCCAGAGTTCAGGGACTTACTTCCTGGGCTGGCCAGCCCCACAGCTCTGCCTACAGCTCGGCCCCTTGGCTACTTCTCGGCCACGTATCAACACGCCTGCACATCCCTTTGGCTCGGTCCTCACGCCAGGCTCTTTCTAATTCAGCTTCATCTCTAATGACCCACTCATCTCTTCCGATGGCCCTTGAGGTAATATCCCTCCTGTTTGTCCCATCCCTGTGGGCAGGATCCGCTGAAGAGCAGAGACACCTCTAATTGGAATGCCAGTCTCCACCTTAAAGTGATTCCCTAGAGGCATAGCATATCAGGAGACATTCATGAAGGGTTAATTTTTAATTTGCCATGGCGAGGCGTTATTAATGTATTTGGGCAAGCAGACTGGAGGACGCGCTGCAATATAGGCATTGCTAATTAGAGCCCTGCCAGCGCGCACGCTGTTAACTGGCGCTGCCATGTCCTCCATCTAGCGGCCTTGATAAGAGAGTTCGAGAGCGGGGTGTGAGTTAGGTGGCGGGGCCCTCCATCCGCGGATACAGAGTGGGCTTCAGACAGAAGAGGGCCCCACCTGCTTCCCATAGGGTGTGTTTTGCAGTGAGGTGGTAGTACGGACACGGCAACTGAGTCAGTGATAATTCCAGAATTTTGGTTTCTAAACCTGACATACTTGGGAGGAAATGATTTAAATTTGTCTTTAAAATGAAAAAAAAAAGGCCACACTGCGGCTTCTTTGCAAAGAGCTCCGCACAGTGTTGCAGGAGTAAGAGGAAACTATAGGACTGAGAATACACAACCTGGGGGCGAGGAGGCCTCGGCGGGGGCCTCGCAGCTCTGAGGGCTGACATGAGGAGCGGGGGGCTGTCCGTGCCCCTCCAGAGGGCAGAGCAGGAGGGGGGCCAGGGTTGGAAGATTTCGGCTCTGTGTGGGAGAGCACCTTCCAATGGCTGGGCTCCGGGGTAGTGAGCTTCCTGTTCCTGCTGGCCACATGACGGGGTTGTCCCAAACGGGCTTCAGTCATCTAGATAGACCCTGATCAGGTGAACACCAAGGTTCCCTGACACCGGCCAGAGTCCTCAGCCTCGTGCTGTGAAAGGTCGATGCTGAGCTGACAAGAGGGTGGGGCCTGGGAGTCTCCCTGGGGCCCGGCGGTCTTGCTATTTGTTTGCTTTTGTTTCATTCTTTCCACATCTTTGCTGTTGGTGGCAGTTACTTTGGTTGCCGGTTCCAGCAGGAATCCCACCTCCTTCTGCCTTGCTGTCTTCCTGTGCAGAGGTTGGGAGAGTTAAGTTCTTGCTTTTCCAGCCTCCTCTGCAGGTAGAGGTGGCCACGTGATCAGATGCGGTGCGTGAACATAAATGGTGAATCTCGGAAGAGGGAGGAGGCTGGCGAGGCCTACAGCACTCAGGCCCCATCGGGAAGCAGAGGGCACACTGCCCTCAGGCCAACTCAAGGAACCGGTTACAAAGGTGTGGCCGGGGCAGGGAGACTGCGGGGAGCGCAACACCCAAGGTTAGTAACAGCTGAGCTGCTCAGGGAAGAAGCAGTTACCAGACCGGCAAGGAGAGAGCTGCCTGGAGAGAAGCACGGCTGCTGGCAACGCCAGAGGGAGGGAGCGAGGGCATCTACCCTTCACCTCAGGCTCCTCCTACTAGCCAGCCACACCTGCTGAAGCCCCCTGTTGACCTACCCCAACCAAAACCTGGAGACAAGCTCCAGGTAGGTCGGCCTCCTGGGCAGACAGTGGGGAAGAGAAGAATGGAGAGTATACCTACAGGGCAAATGAGGCCTATCATGCAAAAGGTCTAATTCCTCCTCGGATGTGATGCCTGGAAGTGCAGCAGCCATCTTGCAACCATGAGGTGACAGTCCTGAAGGGGCCTACTAAGAGAAGGTTCCCTGAGAAACGGACTTTCCCTTCACCCCGTCCTGCTGCAGTGTTAAGGGGCCGATGGTGTCAGTTACTCACCCCTGGTGGGCAGGCAAACAAGGAGCCAGGTATTATAAACTTTAAAACTGCTGCATCAACATGCCCACAAAAGGCTATGAGCACCCGCCTAGGCAGCCAGTGCACCAGTGCCGATAAGGGTGGTCCCTGCCACAAGCTTCCCTGCCTTCCCTCCCCTCACTATGACCTAGCGACACTAAGAGGCACCAATGAAGCCCCCTTGAGCCTTTTCTTGTGTCCTCCACCCTGATGCCCCAGTAAAAGCACCTGTCCACAGGTTCCCACTCTCCCTGTGCTCCCTGCCGCCCTTGGCGCTCCCTCCCACGTGGCCCTGCCCAGTGGGCAGTGACTCTGTCTCTCTAGGGCCTGGGAGTATGATGAACTTTTTTTCCCTTCACACTTTCTGTGTCCCCTCTCCCTGCGGCCACACCTGGCTGACCATCACCAAAAATAATACAAAACAAGCTGAATCCCCAGACAGTGCAGAAAGGTCAGGGAAATATGAATACAACAACTCTTGCGGGCAGGGCCAATATTCGGATGCCTGTTCTGATGACCAGTGTCCATGCTCTATGGCTGCTGTATGGCTACATTGAGCCTATTGGTAAGGAAGTCTCAGAGGACCTGGTGGGATCTTCTCCCTGGCTGGGTGGAATCACTGACCATGGGACAGTCCTGTGTCCTTCCAATGGGAGAACACTGCTGGCTCTCTGGCTATGCACAGCCATCTGGTTATAGGTAATCGTTTGTGTCCTTGGCTCACAGGAACACAACTGTGTCCTTGATACCTTTCCACCAATCAGTCTACAACTACATGATGTGTAAGAGACAATCCTGCCCTCAAGTGGCTTACAGTCTGGGGAGATAAAGAAGCATGCATGCAGGGAAGAATTACAGCGTGTTCGAACATGAAACTTCATGGAACTAGTCGTAAGTGCCATAGAAATCAAAGGTAGGGATTGGTCAGTAGGGGCAGGCAGACCTGAGTTAAAGTCCAGCGCTGCTGCATATTCACTGCGTGACCTTGGCAGTTACTTAGTCTCTTCGAGCCTCACTTTCCCTATCTATAAAATATGAATAAGAATACTCAGCTTTAGGGGCTGCTTTAAAGATTACAAATAATACAAATAGATTACTATATAGTGAGAAGGTTCCTATGTGTTTATTATATGCCAGGTACTGTTACATAGATTAACTCTATGAGGTAGGTACTATTATCCTCCCCAATATATAAAGAGGGAAATTGAGTCATTGAGCCATTAAGACACTTTCCCAAGGTCAGCAGCTGGTAAGTGACAGAAGAATTTGAACCCAGCAGACTGGCTAGAAGCAGGTGTCTTAGGCACTACACCACACTGGTTGATACAGCAGGTGCTTAATAATCTGTCATCGTTCCTACTATGACCACGAATGCCCCCATCACTAGCGTGAGCTAGACTATCTGGCAAAGTTTCCATCAAGAGGAGTATCCGGGCCTACAGGCCAGAGTAAGTTTTGTTAGTTATGAGGAAAGAAGAGAGGACTTCCCCAGTGAAGGCACAGTAGGAGCAAAGGTGGGGGAGGCCTGGCCCTAAGACGGACGGAGTAGACCTGCCTGGTTGAAGTGCAGCATGGGCTTGGGAGCAATAAAAAGGACCTGGATAGGAGAGGCGGGGACCAGACCTTGGAAGCACCTGAAAGCTGTGCAGAAGAGTCTGGGGTCAATGACCACTCAAGGCCAGTGGTTGGGTGGGCAGTGTGACCTATTGCAATGGAAGCCATTTCGGGAAATGAGCTCAGTGACAGAGAACTCAGCCTTGGCAAGGAGGCCAGCAAGGATGCTGTTGACAGTGATGAGGTCTCAAGGGCTGGGACCACGAAACTGGAAAAGAAGGGCAAATATGAATGCTATTGTGAGGGTCAAAACTCAGTGAAAGAGACAGAGGAGTAAAGGACAGAGAATGAGGAAGGAAACCTCAAAGGATGGCCCCAGCCCCAGATAGACCAGGAACCCTTCCAAGGAGCAATTGCATCATTCCTTGACTTTCCCTTCATCGGGGCTTCTCTTTGGCCAGCGACGGGCAGCAAACACGTGTTGGGCGTCTCCAGATCCTGCACTCCATAAGCCTGCGACCCTTGGCTTCAATGGAGGGTTTTTTCCTTCCTTTGAAAAGCGGATAGAAACAACATGCTGTGGCTCTCTGGAGCCATTCCAAGACGTGGGCTGAGGATCCGCAACAACAGACAAAACTGTACCGTCTGAAAAGCTTTTGTTGACAATCCTTTTGTCCGGAAATCACAAGAGCTTGCTCTTTTGATGTGACACATCCACCCATACATTTTTTAAGGGAAAGATGTGGGGAAATCTTGTCCATTGGCATCCAAATAAGGTAAAAGATGACTGAGAGTAGATGTCACCATGGCTCTTAATTTCTGCCCTTGGTGAAACACGAAATGGGCTGGAACATTCCCTACCCTCAGAACTCGATTGCAGGGTTAATTGTTGCAAACTCAGAGCCCCTTTGCAGACCAGTTGTTGCAAACCCCTCCGTAGACTGCCTGTGTCAACCAAGTGAGACATCAGCTTTGGAGTTTTGAGACTACCAAGAGGGTTGAATGATCCTACTTTTAGGCAGAGGGTGGAAACAACGTGGAAAACACCTGACATTAAACAAAAGGCAAAAGAGGGCAAGTGAAGCCCTGTGTTGGGCTCAGCCTCCTGGTATCTTCTAACTCTCATTTCCCTGTGCCCTATCCCCTCCTGGGCAGGGCTCCCCTCCTGGCAGTGGGAGTGGCTCCTTAGAGCCTGGTGGTAGGTTCCATCCAGAGCCGCCTGGGCCAGCAATGGCAAGGGAATCTGCACCAACGGAGAGGCCCTGCCCCGCCAACACAAACCCTGGTGGAGCAGGCTGTTTCCCTCTCAGCATCCAAGCTCAACGCTCGGGCAAGGAAAGATTAGATTAGTCTGACAAGATTCGTTCTGTCAGAAAGCAAGTTTTATTTTTACCCTCGAGCCTATGATCTTCTAGGTGTCTGCAAATTGGGGAATTATTTTTACCCAGGTGTAGAAATAGTTATCCCACTTTGGTTTCCTGCTTGTGCTTCCCACATGGTGTTGGCTCTGGTGGTTGGAGCCAGCTGACCTTTATAGAGACTGAATGGAGCTGGAATCTTGCCCAGGGCACTTTCAAGCTGTGTTAACCTGGGCACTTTTTGTTGTCTCTCTGTGGACTTGCATCTCCTTATCTGTCAAATGCATGGGGTCTAGATGGTCTCTATGGTGTGAAAGAATAAAAAGGCAAAGGTTTTCAAAAATGCATCTATTTTAATGCAATCTGTTTTGTCTTTTCTCCTCCCCGTTTATAAAAAGGGCAGCATCTTATTTCTATAGATCATAGAACATTTGCCACATTATGGAATTTTATCATCTTTACCAAATGGAAGGAATGAATAATGCAGGGAAAAAATTAGACTGAGTACAAGAAACTAATCTGTGCAGTTTGCAGAGACTGAAGTATCTAGCTGTTAGCTTCAAAGGCCCAGCTTTGCAGACACCCTGGCTCAGTTTTCTTCCCCGGAACCAGTTGCCATACCTCTACCTGTTGGCCTGTGCTGACCTCAGAAGCTCCATGTCTCAAGATCTGCCTCCCTAGTGACTTGACACCTTTAGAGTTAAAAGCAGATGACTGACCTGCAGAGGACATGAGGTGGTCTTGCTGGGCCTTCTGAGGGACACAGCGGGTTACAGGACAAGATTTCTGTGCTCCTGACCAGCAATGCATGGAACAGCAGCAGGACAAAAGAACTCACAGGAAGTACTGACTTTGTGGAACAATCACCAGCCCTCCAGGAGTCCAGAGGAGGGTGTCAGGAGGGCTGGAATGAGTGCATGTTACAGAACATGAACAAGCTATACTAACCAGCCCCGACACCCCAGGAGCCAAGGAAGAGTATGTTACCTCCGTTAATCTCCGAGCTGCCAAGCTGGTTGGCCCCTCGTTCATTCCTGCCTCTTCCACTAAGATTCACTGAGACTGTAAGTATTGTTACTGAAAGTTCGGCATTTGCCTTCAAGACCACGTCAGAAGAACGAGGACAAGTGATTTGAGGAGAAGGAAAGAGGAGTTTATTAATTTGTGGGCAAATGAGGAGGATGGAGACTACTGTCTAAAATTGCCATCCTCCCAATAATAAGCAGAAATACAGAGCTTTTAAATGGTGGGTTCTCAGTTTCAGGCAATTGTTGTTCAACTACAGTTGAACATCCTGATTGTCCCATCTCCGCTGAAGACAATTCTGTGACTTCCACCCAGGCCCTCCATAGACCAGGACATCTCCTATAGCACAAAGAACAAAAGACACTCCCCTGCCCCTCCTGACTCCTGGCCTGAGACAGGGATGCAGGTCCTAGTTCTCTAAAAACAGTGGGGGATGTTTTAAAGAGACATAAAACATTTTTGCCTTTTTTTCCAGCCATTTTCTCTGTTACATATTTCCCACTGTAAATATTTCCCTTCCATATCTATGGGAGGAGAGGCGGCTACTCTGTTACAGAATAAAGATTTATTTCTGGCCTCTCATTTCTGTTTCATTGATCTATATGCCTATCCTTATGTGAGTACCACACTGTGTCCATCATTGTAGTTTTACAGTAGGTTTTGAAATTGGGAAGTGAAAGTTCTCTAATTTTGTTACTCTTTTTTTAAAATTATTTTGGCTGTTCTGGGTCTTCTGCTTTTCCATATAAATTCAGCTCATCACTTTCTGTAAGAAAAAAAGGGCTGAATTTTTACAGGAATGATAGATCAATTTGGGAAGAATTGCCATCTTAACAATATTGAGTCTCCTAATCCATGAACATGGAATGTCTCTCTGCTTATTTAGATCTTCCCTAATTTCCATTAGCAATGTTTTATAATTTTCAGTGCACAAGTCTTGTATACTTCTTTGTTAGATTTATTCCTAATCATTTTATTCTTTTTAATGCTACTGTGAATGGAATTGTTTTCTTAACTTTATTTTTGGAATGTTTTTTGCTCATATATAGAAATAAAATTGATTTTTATATCCTGTGACATTGCTGAACTTGTTTATTAATTCTAATGGTTGTGTGGGTGTGGGTATATTCCTTAGGATTTTTATCTAATCACTCTTAAACACAGTCATACAAGTCTATGAATCTAGTTTGCTAACTCACAATAGACTAGAAGCTACAAATTAAGGCAATGAGTCCAAGAAAGAGGTACATGGTATCCCTAAGAGTCGACATATATGTCTAACAGTAAAGAAAACAGAAGGAGTGCACCATCTGAGGGATGGACACCCTTGAAACTCGGACTTGGGGGGGAGGGGGGACAAGGGCAACATACGTAACCTAAACATCTGTACCCCCACAATACGCTGAAATTAAAAAATAATAATAAAAAAAACAGAAGGCAAGAAAGACACAAGAGCTCCAGAGGCTCAGTCTAGGACGATTCAGGGGTAGCAGTGAGCAGGACCACACATCTCAAGAGCCACCGAGGACACCATGCCATTAGGAGCCCATCATAGTCTCTCCCAAAGAAAAAAGTATTAAATTAGGTTCAAGGGTTACTATTCGAGAAAAACAAAAATATGTGTCTGTCCACCTAAAATGTAATATTTTTAAAGTTTTGACATTTAATAAAATATTTTTTCTCTTCCAGAAAGTTCGCTTGGATGTTCTCTGAGATATTGCTGTCTTCTCCTCTCCCTGAATCCAGGGACACCCTGGCTACCACCAGGGCAATCAGGCATTTTCCCAGTGGTTCCTGGGACACCTGTATCTTAGAATCTCCTAAAGTTAATTTGCCTTAGAAAATCATCTCCTGCATGCCTTGAAGAGTTTGCTAAGTGTGGGTGGAGGTCTGCTGCTGCCTGTCTGTATTCTCTGGATAATAGCCTGAGAGCCAGGCCCAGGGAAACATTAAGCAAAGGAAATGAATACCATGGAACGGCCTCTTCAATCAGAGGAGAGGAAGGCCAGGCTGGAGCCATTTAAAGTGAGTTAAGTGCTCAGACACATAGCAGTGGCCCTGCCCCTGGGGCAACACAGCCTGTCCCCAAGGCTCTCCCTGGCGGCTGGCCTCCCATCCGCTCATATGGACAGATGGGCAGGGCCCAAGGGACAAGGAGGCCCAGGGTGTGCAAAAAGCAAATGCAGGACAGGTCTTTGCAGAGCTCACCAGAGTGCCTGGGAAACTATCCTGCAGTGGCGATAGGAGGAGGGCTGCTGTCCCACGTGCCCCAGGGACACTTAAGCTGTGCGCCTGTGAGGAGCAGGTGGTAGTGGAAGGATCCCTCCTGTTTCCACTGGTGACAATCAGGGTATGAATAGAGTGCTACTTGCTGTCACTCTGTATTGCAGTCCTCTGAGTGGGAGGGAAATGGGAGGAAGAGAGCAAACACGAGCAACAATGATGCCACATCTTCGCTGATCCGGGCGTGACTGTCAGCTCCTGCTGATCCCAGGGTCCTGGGAAGATGCTCCCAGCTGAGTCTGACCCCTGTCTCCCCAGGCCCACTGTAACTCTGAATTCCCCTCCTCCTCCCGGGAAAGTTCACTCTCTTCCAATCAGATTTCAGCCCTGACATCTTTGTTATAAGTGTGTGGGGAGGGGGCGAGAGAGGCCTTAGCTTCTCACAGGCATCCCTCCAGCAAACAGCCAGAGCAAATACCAGGTCGCGATTCCCAGCAACCAGTGTGGCTGTGACACCCACACGGAGCCACTCTGCCTGCCTGGCTCCTCGCGGGCTGCTGAGCCAGGTTCAAGCAGACCAAACAATAGCTGACTCTGGACCTGCAGGCTCTGGCGCCCGATCCAGGGGCCTGGGAGCTGCATGCTGCTTTGCCTCTTAGCAGGCAGGAGGTAAGTCCAGCAGGAGGGGAAAGCCGCTGTCTGGGCCCACGCCCTTCTGCCCTTCTTGCAGCTGTCAGCCTGGGCCCAGCAGCCCCAGCAAGCCAAGCCCACATGCACACTCATCCCAGGGCACTGGCTGAACATTGGCTTATTGGCAGCCTGCCTCCTAAACATCAAACCAGCGTAAGGGAGGGCAGGTGGGGCGCTCGTGCCTGGGAGAAGAAGCGGGGACATCACAACCTGAAACAGATCATCTAGATTCCCATCTGGAAGGCCCCAGAGAAAACCGGAAGCTAAGAACAGTTAGGCCTGCCAATAAGAAACCAAGCTGACAAGTAGACAAGCTTCCTGAGCTGTGAAATTATGATCACAGTCTTCGGGTTCAAGGAGCACAGATGAGGAGCCTGGTGAAAGCACAGAATATTTACTCCACATGTTTGAGAGTGGCTGGTTAATCAGGGACCTGAGACTGTGGGGCCAGGCCTGCTAGGGGCAGGGCAGACGAAGCGCTAGCTTTGGGCATCTGTGGGAGAGCTAAATATGGGGACCTCAAACAGAAGCACAGCTTGTCCCCTGCAAGCAGCCAATCAGAGTCCTCCAAACAGCAGCTGTTTCAATAACAATGCGGGAACCCTTCCTGCTTCCAGCTTTGTAAAGAGCTGAGTTGTCCTACATGAGTGGGATCACCCTCCAAATGGCAAAACTTTTTTATTTTAATAACTTTAAATATCGCCCCTCAAATCAACACCTATGGCTCTTATCACTAAGAAAAAAAAAGGACAGAAAGAAAAAGAAAGATGATCATGAGGTTTCTGATTCTCCAAACTCACTTACACAACCAATGAACATGCACTGAGCTCCTCTTCTGTGCTAGGTACCAGAGTGGACATAAAAATGCCTCAGGCACGAACTCTGCTCTTGAAGAGCTTATGGGGTGGTAGAGAATATAAGCTGGGTACACAAACAACCATAAAACAAGATATATAGTGGCACCTTGCAGGAGATCTCTTATAGGCAAGATCTGACCCAATGCTATGGCCATACATGGGTCAGGATACATGTTTGTATTTCCTAGCTCTGCCCTCTGAGAGAGTCCAGAAACAGTGTCAGTCTTGAAGCCACAAGCTTGCCCAGTGACCAGATATTGGTTTCTAAATGTCTTTCTCCAGTAAAAGGACCCAAGGCTGTTTGAAGAAGTGGCTGGTTCTATGGTAGGAGAAAAAATGGAGGGGAGGCATGTCAAAAGGATATAGGAGCCAACCTGGAACAGGTCTCAATAGCCAAAGCTAGAATAATTTGAGCCACAAAATAGATAATGATAATATTGAATTATAACCTAAAGAATATATATCCATGGGTCTATTCAAACACAAATGATTGAATAAGTAAATGGGAGAGAAGGGACAAATCTTCCTCGCAGAAGGATTCCAATGAATAAATGTAGAAGGAATAAGCAAAATAGAAACCCACCATTAAAACACAACAGTAGTAATTGCTGCAGGCAGGATCCCTTGATAAATGATCAGATTAGTGCGAGAAATTTTAAGGTGGAAACATAGCTTCAAAGTATTTCTCCCTCGAATTTACTAATTATTGTAGTGGTTTTAACATATGGTCACAAATTCTTTGATACCCTTCCCTCCAGGAGGTGGTGCTTAACTCCCCTGCCCTTGCGTGTGGGCTGGTCATAGAGAATTGCTTCTAACAAATTGTTTGTGGAAGGAGAAATATAGTAACTTTACATTGGAGAAACCTGGAAAATATCACATTAAAAGACTGATCAAGGTTAACATCATCAGTGACAAGTCATGTTGGTATCACGCACCCACTGATGTGATATGAGAAGAGAAGGGCACTTCCTCTCTGTGGTATTCTTCCTCGAAATTCATTGGTCTATGGATGAGACCGTAGACCTTGGTCTATGAATGAGAACACATCAGATAAACTCAAATTGACAGACATTCTATAACATATCTGATTCCTGCTCTTCAAAAATGTCAAGAGCATGGAAGTCAAAGAAAGACTGAGGAACCGTCATTGTTTGGAGAAGACTAACAAGACATGATGACTAAATGTAATGTGGTACCCTAGATGGGTCCTCGGACAGAAAAAGGACATGAATGGAAAAACTGGGGAAATCTGAATAAAGTCTATAATTTAGTTAATGTGTCAATATTAACTACTTAATTTTGACTAACATACCATGGTTATGTAAGATGTAGCATAAATGGAAGCCAAGTAATGATATATAAGAACTCTCTGCATAATCTTTGCAACAAATTTGTAAATCTAAAATTATTTCAAAATAAAAGATTTAAAAAAAAAATGCTCTGACTGGAGGCTTCTAGTTCTAGGCAAGACGAAATAAGCTTTCTGTGATTTTGTCTCTCCTACTGATTACAACTAAGAACTCTGAACAAAATACAGAACGTACCTATCTGAAGACACTAAAATATAAAAATAAATCATGACAGGTGGAATAAGAAGGCAAGTCCAAACTTAAAGAACTACTAATACAGCTGTGGTGAGTTTCCTGGTTTCTGTTTCCTTCCTTTATCTGCCGGGTTAGACTCAAGGACAAGCTAAATCAAGAAAATGTGCCACACAGGGAAGAGCACAACTCTGAGAAAAGCCTATCTTTCTGGTCAGAGGTCCCTGTGAGCTGGAGAGTGTACGGAGAACCCAGAGGGTTTTTCTCTTCTCTTTTTTCTCTCCTGGCCCTGTCTGGGGGACAGTATCTGCCCCATAATAGCACTATTGCCAAAGGTGGCATTGCTGCAGGATCTATAATTCTTAGAGAAAAATCCATCCCTCTAGATCCAGGAGCTGAGGAAAGGCACTCCAGCTGTGTGCAAAGCAGGGAGATTTCCTATTATTTCTCTC
>CAUYSK010085312.1:0-37301 GCA_963575035.1 Avahi laniger | reverse complement strand
GAAGAAGACCCCAAAAGCAATCACAGCAACAACAAAAATAAATAAATGGAACCTGATCAAATTTAAAAGCATCTGCACAGCCAAGGAAACAATCGTTACAGCAATAGATCAACACTTATGTGCACATATGAAAATAACACTCATCGGAAATGAAGCACAAGGGACGGGGGAAGAGGAGATGGATAAATTCACACTTAAGTTGTACAATGCACACTATTTGAGAGATGGACACACTTATAACTTTGACTCAAGTGGTATAAAAACAATTTACATAATCAAAATATTTCTACCTCCATAATATTTTGAATAAAAAAATGATGGAGCAGAGAAATGGAAGGAAAGATAAAAAATCTACAATGATATTGTTGAGATGCTGATTTGATCAATCGGCTCCTAATTTTAGAAATGCTGAAGCTCTCCCATTTTAAGACACTGGATTTTTTTTTTTTTTCAAGACAAGATCTTGCTCTATCACCCAGGCTGGAGTGCAATGGCACAATCGTAGTTCACTGCAGTCACGAACTCCTTTGCTCAAGCAATCCTCCCATCTCAGCCTCCTAGATAGCTGGGACTACAGGGGCATGCCACTGCACATGGATAATTTTTTTTTTTTTTTAATAAATTAAAGGTCTCACTATTGTTCCCAGGCTGGTCTTGAACTCCTGACCTCAAGAGATCCTGCTGTCTTGGCCTCTCAAAGTGCTGAGATTTCAGGCATGAGCCACCACAGCTGGCCTGGCCAGTCAAATTTTAAAAACTAAATTAAATGACAAGCTCTCTATTTCATCTCAACAGAACTTGGTTGCATTGGCAGTAATTCTGTTCAGTTAATTCAGCGTATCAATAATGATTTGATGTCCTCGAGTCATCGTAGAGTTCAGCAAGCTTTTCCTGAAGAGGATGAGACAGTAACCATGCAGGCCATATGGTCTTTGTCACACTAAGTGCCCCTGTTCTTAAGGTATGAAAGCTGCTATGGAAAATACATAAACAAATGAGTTTGTGTGCCTGTGTTCCAACAAGTTTATTCACAAGTCTCATGGCATAGTGGGCCATAGTTTGCTAATATCTGCCCTATAATATCTTCACTGAAAGAGTAATAGGTACTTTAAATGTTTTACCTAGAAGGAACATTTTTGAGGGTGTTTCTGGGAATATATCACTGTTGTTCAGTATTGGCTCACAAGGTACACCAATCATCACGCATGCTCTAGAGTTGGAAAAAGTCATCGTACCTGGACACACAGAACTACCAAATCTACACTCTGTCAATCAGAAAGTAAGCAGAGTTGTTTCAGGGCAGGATATTTTCTACCATAGATGGTAAGGGTGGGATAAGATTTTCTTCATGGGAACAGACATAAAGGTTGCCTAGTTAAATGCTCAAAAAGAGTAAAACGGCATACACAAGAAAATAGTGAGTATAGAGTTCAAATGCCAACTTTCTTAGCAAAAATCCTGCTATAAGCAATGTGCTGAGACTTTCAAACTTCTGCTTCCTTTCTTAGAAGACCTCCACATTAAAAATAGTGTCTACTATTCCATTCAGGTAACTCTACAAATGTTTTAATAGTGCAGACTTTAAATATTATTTGCCTTATTTTTTTGAATGCTTTTATCTCTTCCCTCCATCTAAAGAAGAGGTAGCTTTTAAGAAAGATCAGCAGATGATAGGTGTCATATGAGAAGTCCTCCTTAAAGGTTCTGAGGTACCTGATTCTCTCTTCTCAAACTTTTTGCCTCAATCATTACAGGAGCCTCAGAATAGTATCAATAATTTAGAAGATATATCCACTAAAAAAATGGCCTTATTAAATGTACAGATCAGAGTCAAGATGTGGTTGCTATTCAGTTATGGAATACTTTTAACGACATACTTTTGTAATTTCCCATGTCCAATAAAATGAAATACATTCATATTCATAGTAGCAACATAGTACCAACAAGTTGACTTTAGGGCATGTCCCCAAATCCTGCCAAGGTTGTATAGAGCTCTATTAGGAAACCTCTTACTTAAAGGAGGCTCTGGTATAGACAAAGCAAGAAAACATGAACTGAAAACAAGTTCTCTGAAATCTGAAGTTTATGTGAGGTTTATGTGAGCAAGAGTCAATTAGGAGCTTGATTAGAGGAGTGCCTTTCATTTGTTAAGTGTATGAGATGTGTAAAGGATGGTATTCTCCCTTATTTTTCCAAAGCAAGCTGACTTCTGCTGATGGATTAAAAATTGCTCACTCAGTAGTTTCTTTGTTTTCCTCTTTGTAGCACTCTTGGCACCACACTCCAGAATGGATAAATTAAAATGGTTTCCTCCTAATCCCCTCAGAGAGGTTTGATTGTGCATAGACTATAGTATTTTAGTTGACCAGGCTTAAAACATTATGCCTTTGAAAGCCTAATAGTTGTGTTGGTGTAATCAATTCTAATATGTAATATTTGGGATGTATGTGCAACTCTCCCACACCCCGTTTTTGCAAAAAGAGAAGGAAGGTGATGAGTCATTGCTGGTCTGTATAGGAACATGAAGAAGAGCTACTTACAAATCAGAAAAAAACACACTCTTTTTCACAGCAGGAAACACTTCCACCCATCCCTGCCTGGTGATAGGAAAGGACAGAAAACATAATAAACCTGGCATTCAGGAAATGCAGCAATCAACGCACAAAAATAAAATTTGTCAATCTTTTTTGCCTCAAGACATGTGGGGTCAGTCCAGATAGTCTGGTACCTGTGTGGTCCAAAAGAGTCTTAAGAGGAAAAACAGACAAGTGGACAAGAATAACAACTTGTCTTTGAGTGGAAAGCACATAGAGCAATGCTCAGAAGGTAAGAGCTTATTGCCACAGAATCTCTACAAGAACTCGAGATCTGACAGCTTTGGTTCTTGCATTTTCCTTCTGAAAAATGCAAAGCATTGCATAAGAACGCCCAAGGATTTTGCTCCTTGAAGGTCAAACTGTTTATATGCAATAAGGACCTTTGATGTCTTTTAGCTTCCCTCTTATTTTTTTTAGTTAAATTTATATTTTAAGATAATTATAGAATCACATTGAGTTGTAAGAAATAACAGAGAGATCCTATATATGCTTTAGCCATTTTCTCTCATGGTTACATCCTACATAATCGTAGTACAATATCACAACAAGAAAACTGACATTGGTGCATTCTTTCGATCCTATTAGATTTTCCTAGTTTTACATGCAATCCTCTGTGTGTTTGTATGTGTGTTAGTTTTACGTAGTTTTAGCACATATAGGTTTATGTATCTATCACAACAGTCAAAATATAGAACAGCTCCCTCATCACAAAGACCACTCCTGTTACCTTTTAATAGACACACTCACTCTCTTCCCTCCTCTTTTCCTTAACTCCTGGTAGCCATTAACTGTTCTCCATCTCTATAATTTTGTCATTTCAAGAATGTTACTGAAGAGGAATAATGCAGTTTGTAACCTTTCAGGACAATATTTTTTTCATTCAGCAAAACAAAGTTTGTGATATGTGTGTGTCTGAATTTAAAATAATATTCATGTACTAATTAGAGAAACAGATACATATAGTAGGTGCTCAATGAAAAGTATTATTGGCTTCCCAAATCTTGACTGTATTATTGCCATTTTTATGGATTTTGGCACTAGTATTTTATTGAGGTTTTTGTGTGTATATTGTTTATATTAATATTATCCTTGACACCTGCCGTGTTGATGTTGTAATTTTGCTATGTGTGTGCATGTATGTGTGTGTACATGTTGATTTCATGGAGAATTCATAAGCTCTACAGAGAGCAGAGACTGTGCCATTTTTTGTGTCTATTATGGAACATGCTCATCGGATATGTGGCATGAGGAAATGCTATATTATCTGATTTTTTTAGTGTTCTCATCCATAAAAAGGCATAATAATACTTAATAGAATTCTTGAGAAGATTTAATGAGAGCGCATGTGAAAGTAGATGTATAATTTACACATACAATCATGTGTCACTTAACATTGGGGATATGTTCTGAGAAATGTATCATTAGACAATTTCATCATTGTGAAAACATCATGGAATATACTTATGCAAAACTCAGTGGTACAGCCCACTGCATATGTGGGCTCTATGGTATAGCCTATGGCTCTTAGGCTACAAACCTGACTAACACGTTACTCTATTCAATACTATAAGCAATTGTAAGACATTTGTAAGTATTTATGTATCTAAACATATTTAAACATAGAAAAAATACAGTAAAAATACCATATTATAATCTTATATATAAGATTGTGTGTGTATTTACATATGCACGTCGTGCATGTGGTCTGTCATTGATCTAAATGTCCTTATGCCGTGCATTACTGTATTTAACTTTCATATTATTAGAAATTAGATTACTTTGAGGACCCTGTAAGGCAGCTTTGGGCACTTTGAATTTCACATATAAATAGAGACTGTTGACATGGAGTTACATTTACCGATTTACAAAGTATAATATAGTTATTTGGTAATACAATATTGTTCAAGAGTTTTTTCTGCACAATTCTAGAGCTGGAAGAAACTGCAGAGATAATTAAATTCATTTTATTTCTCTCTCTCTCTCTCTCTCACTCTCTCACACACACACACACACACACACACACACACACACACACACAGATGCAAATCTTCTAGATAGTATAAGTAAATTCTCCAAGGTCACTTAGCTGAATGGAGATAGAGCCAGAAAAAAACTCAGATATCCTGATCTCTGGCCACAAGCTCTTTCCTCTAAACCATTTTTCCTCATTTCTGCCTTGCTCTCCCCAGCAACCTGGCTCAAATTGCTTTCTTACCCATTCATATTTGCAGCCTCCAAACTCATCATCCTCTCCCTTCCAGCTCTGAGTCCATATGGCCATGCTCGTCTGGGAGGTGGATGTCTGAAATTGCCACCATCTTGCCATCCCCTTCCAACCATGTGAGTAGGCCAGGAAATGACTTTTGAGCACTATTAACCTGAATTGGCTGGGATTCAGGGACTCCAAGGTGAAACAGCCTCTACCGTGTTTGCAAACCCTGGAGCCAGTCTCTGGCCTTCTGCAAACCACGATGCCTTTGGGAGCTTAGAATGTAGTTTCCATACTTTTCTCAAATGACCCCATTGAAAACAGGAGCACAGGATATCAAAAAAAAAATGCCTCCTATTTATGAGGAGTTATATATGAAAAATATTCACATGTCCAATATGGGTGGAAACTTCGTAAAAGAGCAAACGTATCCTAAATCTTCAGATCTAATGAAACATGAGGAACTCCTTTACATATTAATATGAGGCGAATCTTATTTATCATTTATTTATTTATTTATTTATTTATTTATTTATTTTTCAGTCTCTAGGGTAGGAACTAAAATATCCCTGTGAACTAAAATATCCAGGGAATACTTTCAAAAGGAAATAAGAAATGATATCTGCTAGAAAAATTCTATGATATTAAGTTTTGTTTTGTTCTGTTGTAATGGAAAATTTCAGAGTTGCATTACCAGTCATAAAAGTGGTGTGATTTGCAGTTTCCAAAAATGCTCTGTGCCAAAATATACTTATTTATACCTCATCGGGTCGCCTAAAGTTTCCACAAACGTTTCTTTTTCAGATTAAAATAATCAAAGGCCTTGCTAAACACACTTATCTAATGTATTTTGTCAAATTAATAGTTACTGACAAGAAATTCCATAAGCAATAGCCCAAAGGACAGGGTAGTTTTAATGAGGAGATAGAGGAGAATCACATACTCATAGTGCTACTTTGGGAGAACTGTCACAGATGAAGTTCTATGGTGAAGTGGCAGGGTCATGGTTGGTGGCAGGGAGTGTCCATTAAATTCCAGGGTGCCTGATAGGAATAGGGAAAGATAAAGACAGAGTTAAGGTTAAAAGGACATTAAAGATACACTTTTCACATTTTGAAATTCTGCTTAAATCTGCAAGAGAGACCTTCCTCCTGGTCATGGCACAGCTGGAGCACAGCTGTTCACAGCATGCCTGGTATTCACTGGGCCAGTCAAGGACCAATGCCACCTAGAGCAAAGACTGCTAGAGGGCACTGAGAAATAACCTTCTTTCCCCAGAATGGAAGTCAAAGAGCTTGGGACAGATGAGTAGAAACCGTGGCTGACTTCCTCTTCTATCTGGCCTTAGCTAATGCCTAGGGGAATGAAATTTGTTTGCCCTTTTAACATTTACCTGGCTATTTAACTACAAATAGTAATGCTAGCCCTAAAATGATCCTTCATGCTTTAGAGAATCAGCCATTAATGTGTCCAATTGACCTTCTGCAGTAGTGAATTGTCTTCATTGACCACATTTTCCATGTACAAATCTTCAGTAATAAATTTACTGATTCCAGAAGTCAATAGACTGAGTGGCTTTTGTGTCCTTAACAGGTATGAATAAATTAAATCTCTAGGCAAATGAAACTTAGTGGAAATTTGTACATTTTCTTTTTGTAAAAGATGGATTTTTGGGACTTCCTTTTCTGATTTCTCGAGTCAGCAGAGGATTGGTCTTACGGCTCATCAACATGCATGTGCACTCCCCGTATAAGAAAAGACTTGGTTTAGTCTTGCTTATTCATCACAAAGTCGATGCCTACATATGGACAACAAATTGAGCATTCTGTGCATGATCCGGGTTTGCAGCTGCCTTATGGCTGAGCTGATTGACTCATCAATGCTACAGACTAAATTGGCCACTAAGATACCTTCAAGTCACACACAAAAAGCATATCCATTTGTTCTTTTTGGTAGGACTTGTACAGGTAAAATGCATGGTGGTTGTCTTTACATGGAACCCAGGTGGTAGTAATCACTACGTAAAAAGGAACCTGGACAAAATATTCTTACTATTATCTAGATAACCAAGACAGATGAAGGAAGTCCTCGAATTTCCTTAATGATCCAAAGGGGGTAAAATATGAGTGCCTCAAGTTATGATTCCAGCCTTGTTACTAATGGAGATGTTTTCCCCTGCAGAATCATGTAGACCTTTTACTTTGGATGAATTAAGTTCCTTCTTAATTCATTAAAAGGCTTTCCATTTTGCTGTGCTATATTCAGAGGTGTATTCTCTTTAGGAATGATTCACAATTACTGCCCACTCATATTTTCCAATGCATTCCTGCATTTGTTTGTGAACATTTTTTTGTGAACTCATTATGCTAAATGTTGGAAATAAAATGGTAAATATATTTGATTTTTCCCCCAACAAAAATTGTAGTCTCCTAGGACAGATAGAGATAATGACAGATATTAATAGATAGTAGACTTTGACAATAACCGCAGTAGAATATAAGTAACAAAAACAAATTATGTGCAAAATAACTGTAAAAAACAACACCCGCCAATAAAAGTAGAGGAGATACTGGAGTTTCAACTTGAGAATGATATTTGCAAGTTATCTAGGAGGAAAGGGCACTCCAAGTAGTATATGTGGCACAGACAGCAGCTCAGAGGCATAAAACAATGATTTATTTGGAAAATTGATAGTAGCTGGGTATCACTGGAACATAGCCTTTGTGAGGAAGGATGTGGGAAAATTAGGGAATGAGGACTGAGAGAGGTAGTGTAGGAAGTGATAAGCACCAAACCCCGAGGGACCTAATAGTGAGGACTCTGTCCTCTCCTAAGGAAGGGGAGAGTATTATATATGATATTTACACTCTAAAGAGATAATTCAATTGGATGTGAAAAGAAACTGTCGTCAAGAAAGCTAATTGAAAAGTCATTCCTCCAGTAGATAAAAAGGCTCAGATTAAGACAGTGGTAGTCAGAAAGCAAAAAAAAAAAAAAACAAAACAGCTAGCTAGATAGATGTAAGAGACAGTTAGGTAGAAAGTAAGAATTAGTAACTAATTGGATGTAGAGATAAGTGAAAAGAAAAAAGAGCTTAGGATGATTTGAAAAGATCTGGCCTGTGTGACGGGGGTAAATTAATTCCATTAATTGGTACGGCAACATCAGAGCAACACTGTCAGACACGGGGAGGGGAAGAGCACAAAAAATGAGTAAAATGTGTGAGTCCTTTAGTGTGTCCAGGTGACAACATCCACTTGATCAGCCTAAGAAAAGTGTCCAGGCTAGACATATGCTTCAGAAATAATCAGTCTGAAAAACATCATAATGACAACTGCCCAGATACATGAAATCCCAAAATATGAAGAATATATGATCAAGGTATCCTCAGACAGAGAAGCCAATGCAGAGTTTCTGTGGATTAGACAATTAAGTAAACAGCAAACTGATAGCAAGTGTCTGTTTTATTTTGTTCTCCAGAACAGATTATTCTGCATATTGCTGTATGCTCTCACTTCTTGGATACTTCCCTTAAATGGGGCTGTTTCTGTTAATGCATAGAATATACACAATCTATTATTACACAGCTTCAGAGTCACAAAAGCATGATATTGAATGAAGTATATTATCAAACAAAAGAAAAAAAAATAAAAGATGAGGAATATGCTCCATTTTGTTAATTAAATTATTGCTATTTTTAATCAAATTTAACTCCAATTCCATATGGCCAAGTGAGTTGCCTTGACTACTTTATGCTGAGCTGTTTGCAGACTATTTCTAAGAGAGTGAGATCTGAATGCCATTTTAAAGAGGCTTAACGGTTACTTCAGAAAACTAATATAAATTAACAAATTGTTGCATCAGGCAGAGTAACAAAAAGAATCTAAGGCCTTATTGGATTAGTTAACAGGAAACACAATATGTATCCTCCTGTACACAGACAAACTCTTGTAAGAAATGTCTATAATTTCTGACTCCGCACTCTTATCTTAGGTGAGGCTCCAACCGCTTCAATGATACGACCATTTCTAGTGTCGTTTCAGGATTATTTCCATGCTATGTCTACCGGACATTTATGCTGAATCTCTCTGTAATATTTCACATTGTGAAACACCATACTTCCTTGGCATTCTTTCTTTAATTTTTGTGATGTCCCGTTCCTCTATTGGTTCTTCAAACCTTTTAGACACTTGTTCTTAGACTTTCAAAAAATATTATTATTTTCAAAATCTCTTTTATTGTAAAATAAAATATAGATACAGCAGCAAAAATCTTTGTAATTACCACCTAAATCAAGAAACAGTTCTGCTACCCACCCCAGAATCCTGTCCATGTGACCCATTCTGATAACATCCCTGTCTTTCCCCCTAAGAGGAGCCACTGTCTCGATTTACAAAATCACTGCCTGTGGTTCATACTTAAACATAGCTTTCCCCTTTACTTAGGCGTCCTTATGTCTGAATGCTACCCATCTTCTCCCTGACCCCCATCTCTATTTGTTCCAGAACCTGGGTTATTCAAGGAGATGAGCATTTCTTGAGACTGTGATGTGCTGTCTTGTAATCACCTCATCATTTTACAGGTCAGGGAGCAGGCAAGGAAGTTTGACTTCCTTTCTCCCTAGCTAGTATTCACACAGGGATGGAATGAGGAGAGACAGGGAGAAACAAGATTCAGTCCCCAAGTCCCATGTTTTTCCTGCATGCTCCTGAAATTTCCAGCTAAATGATTAATTCCGTGGACAAAGCTTCTAGAAGAGGAAACAGAGACATGCCAGGCTGTGCATGCACCTCAGAGAGGGTCCGAAGGAGCCACGTTGAGTATTTGAAACAGGTGTCTGTGCTCAGCCACTCCAAGGGATGTGCAGAAGAGCCTGGCCAGGAAACTGAGTGCAGCAGCAGCACACGGTGAGGCTGCGGTTGCATGCTGCCCGCGCAAACACAACGGAAACTGGATGTGTTATTAGAAAATTTCATATGGGATCCTGTGCACGTGGAGATAGCAAGACAAGAGAGGCCAAGAGATTAGTTTCAAGGTCACCAGCGAGGTACTGGTGGAGACAGGAACCAGAAACCTGGCTCTCCCCAGGGCCTCATGGAGGCGACCTCAGGAATCTGAGGTTACAGTGAAGCAGGAACCTAAGGGCCTAATGGCTCCTGATGCTTCTCTTCTAGCCCAGTTTCTCTGCCCATCGCCCTCTGCTCTGAGAAAACTTTATCCTCAGCCACATAGTTTCCTGACTCAAGGTGATAAGGATTTCCCCAGACCACACCAAAAAAACCTCGCAGCTCTGTCATGGGAAATAGGCCCTGTCATGGGGGGAGAGCACAGTGAACCAATGGAGCGCAGAACCAGACTGCCTTCTGAAGCATCAATTCTTTGTACAAACTGTTGTCCATTTTCAGAGAGTTGACTCATAAGTTTGGGAGCACAAAGTCATTTGTAAGTTGGAGAATGTGTGTCGTGTGACGTTGTTGCGCCATCAACTTGTGCGTAAGTCTCAAAGTGGGCTTCTGAGAGTCCTCAAATGTTCTCAAACAATGAGGCAGGAAACATATTTCTCTTTGATCATTGCCACCTCTCCAGTGACACTAAGGACACCCTCACTAGGGCTGCTATATCTGGACACCCATGTTTTGCACCACCCAGCTCCAGGGGACTTCATCCATACTGACTTCCATGTGTGTGGCACTCTCTGGAGGTGTGTGCTAAACAACCTGCACGACTCTATTGGTGGCCCTGGTCTCCACTTTACCTGTCCACTTAGATAATGGCAGATGGTTTTTCATTAGAGCAACAGTGACAAAAATTTTTAAAATATTTGACGCAAATTATAAATTTTCTGGGAAATTCAAAATGAACAGAACTTGCATGCTGCGTTGATAAGGAATGCGATGAGCAGAAGTGAGCAGGGATGTTGGGGAAGAGTTTTCAGTAAGAAAGAATGGTGGCAAGAAAGGAAACAGGAGAAATGAGGAGGCTAGGTGACCTAGTAAGGGAAGAGGTAACCTTTTTTCTGGCTTTAGAACCAAGTGTCTTGTGACTGCGCATCTTCAGGAAATGCCCTTCACATTGCCTCAGTATGAACAGCACCACCTGGAATCATGTGGTTCACAGCCAGCGAGGCCATAAGCGGACCTATCTATAAGTCTTTCAGGAATTATGCAAAAATTTTTCTGGGAAGAAGGAGAGGTTGTAACTTCCAACAGATATTCAAAGGAGCACTTCATATATGAAGGTTCAAGAAACATTGCACTACTAGGTTTTAGGACTGAACTACTGTCAGAAAGGGTGCCAGCCCAGTCCCTCCCTTTCCTAAGACAGTCACTCCTTCCTCCCACATCCCCATTACCTGCAGGAAAGCCCACCTCTGGCCCTGGAATGAAGTCTCAATACCCAGTGGAAGAACAAGGCAAAAACACTCTTTCGCTGAGAGGCTAAGGCATGGGCCAGAAGAAACAGGCTTATATTGAAATAGGCTTATATAATTCTTAAAAGAATTCCCTACAGTGAGTACTACCCAGGCCAAGAAAGACCTTCTCTGGAAGTCCAGTCCCCCACAGATTCCAAGCCAGATTAAAGGCAGGCATAGAAAAGTCACTGCACAGGATAGCAAAACATCATTGGAGATTTCAGTGTGGACAGAGCACCCGTCACCCGGAAACATGCCAAAGCCACACAGACTGAGGGGAATGACATTTTCTTTCTATTTTCTTCTGCTTTTCAGGGTACTGGGAGACTGGGGGCAGCCTGGAGTAGAACTGCCAGGAAATGTGCATTGGCCAAGCCTGGCAAGAGGTGATCATGCAGGAGCTCAGGCTCCTTGTACAAACCCTTTCACATCACAACAAACTCTGCTTATTGTTATCTCCTTTATAAATAAGAAAATGAGACTTAAGTAACATGGTTTGTCTAAGCTTTCCCAGCTGGTAATTATCACAGGCTGTGGGTAAATCCAGGAAATTTTTGTCCTATATGAAATTTGGAAGTTTAACCACAACGCTGATAACTGCTTTCCTTTCAATATTTCTCTGGTGACAGAAACAGTGCTTGGAACTTAACATGTGCTCAATAAATGACTGGAAAATGAAAATTAATTATTAAATATTCTCTATTCTAGGAAGCAAACTTGAGTCAAGGGGAAAGTCAGCAATATGAATATCTGAGAGCACCAAAATCCACCCAAATAGAAATTTAAAAATATAGTTTTGGTGTGAAACTATACACACTCCCTACCCAAAAATGACAATTGGATTTCTAGTGTGTAAACTTATAGGAGCAAATATTTATTGCGAAGACTATATAGAAATTAAAGAAGATTGAGCCAGCACTGGCATTTTGTTTTTTCCAAATACGATTGCTGGATAGAAAATAGATAGACAAACAAGGTTCTTGTATTTTATCACTCTTGTAAAACACCATTGTGTCTTAGCATTTGGAAACTTGCATACTATTCCTATTGTTCTACCTTCTAATCGGGCTACTGTAGATTTATAAAACATATGGGTAATGTTTAGGGATGCTAGTGTGGTTGGAAGTAGGAATAGTATTTTATGTTTTGGTTTTATTGAAGTATCATTATAAATTGAATTATGTCAAAATGCTCAAAAAGTGTTTTCCATTTCTCTTTTCTATGCACATTTAAAATAATGATTTTTACACTATACATACACAAATAAAACTTCATTTTACTTTTAATTAAAGCATGCCTTAATTCATGATGCCAAGGTTCATTCAATATCAAAGCCCTATCACACTTTCAACTGATCTCTCTCTCTCTCTCTCTCTCTCTCTCTCTGTTATCCAGCACTTAGAGGAAAAGCATAATGGCTTTATCACATTTCCCATTTCTATAGTTATGCCAGAGAAAATCAGTAAAATGGCCAAAATGTAGAAAGACTTCTGTATAAGGATAAAATAAATAAGTGGAATGATCTAGAAAGGTTACATAAATTCTTAAAGGATATATAATTCATATCAACGTGATCATGAAGAGAAAGAACACAGATAGTTCACTGCATTATGTAATCCCATGAAATAAATTAAAACTGTCTGATATGAAATAATCTGAAAGCACAAATAATAGCAAGAATAAATTAATAAATATTTGAATGATAAGTTCTTGAGAGGACATAGTAGGAACTTGGAGATATCACAAAAGACACTCAGATTTTATAGTTTATATCCTAAAAGACATTCTCAGGTTTCTCAATAAAAAAATGTTCCCTGATCCTTCCCTGATCATCACAGGCAGATCCCTGTGCTTATTAGATGGTGAATCCAGGACACTGCCATAGTAACTAATCCTGGCTCAAAAAAAGTCCCATTACTCATTTTCTCATAAACTCACTTCTCTGTTGAAATCAGAAGAATCCGAGGTGTGGCTGAGCTCTGGAAAAGAATGTTCTACACGTATAAAGAAAACGATGTGTTATAGATGACTTCTTTAAGGAATCACTAACATTAGTGAACGGAAAAAAAATTATTTTCTCTTTAATAATAAATCATGCAAAATGCATTTTCTTTAAGTTTTACACTGGAGAAAGGAGAAGGGGAAAACCAAGACTATATCTGCCCACTGAACTGTGTTGACCATTCCTCTCTTTTAATGCTAATTTCCCCAAACTGATAAATCTCCAGCTGCTGCCATAACAAAATGTTCTGAGAAGAGACCTCCACACACTGTTGCAAAGCTGCTCACACTCAGTGGCTAGAGGAAATTTAGAGCCATGAAGTAGCAGCTGGCAGACACATATTCACCTTTGTAGCTCAAGACTGGCTGTGCACAGAGAGGCCAACAGAGCTTGAAAGCAACCCAAGGAGGAGAGGAGGAAGGACCTTGTGCAAGAGGGTTAAGGAGGGGAAAGGATAGCCACTTGGGGATTCCCAGTGAATTCAACTGCTATGGAGACTCCACCAATAGAAGCTGCTTCTCCAGAAACGGGAATGTTGTTTTTCTCTGGGGAAAAAAAAAAAAATTCCTCCAGTGAGTTTCTTTCATCTATAGGAGAATAAATTCATGAGAATACATTTGTAAGAAAGTAACTATTATTTCCTTTCTTTAGGACCATTATCAGGGTCCACAGATGACACCGCTGGACTTTATCATAGTCCACAAACTCAATCTGCATATTCCATAGTAATCTGTCTTTACCTCTCTGATGGTATTTATCACTTTAGTCCTACAAAATACAATTATTTATTTATGTTATTTGCTTTTCCCCCATAATGAACAAATGTCTATCAAGTACTAGACATCATTTTACAGGTAACGTCTCTTTTTGTCCTCACAATATATTTGAGAATGAAGCACTATGATTTATCCTATTTGACAGAGATAAGGCTATGTGTTCTCCAAATCCTGTTACACTCTCTGTGTCATATGCAATTAACACCGAATGTCCCAGCTAGCCTTATGCTTGGCAGGGCCACTTTTGTCACTGGACTGAGTTCTTGGCAAGGAAATGTGGATGGATCTGATTAACCTACTTCCAGGACTACCCCCTAAAAAAGTTACTCACATAATAATATATGTTCTCTTTTTACCTTAACATCCTGATCAGATACAGAGAATTCAGTGAGGGACTCCAAGGCCTTTTTGGGATGCTGTTGACATTTCTGTTCCTGAATAGATTCTTGGAGGAAAATTATCCCCCAAAAATCACCTAAGCAGAAATACCCACCATGGACAGTAACATCCATGATAATAAACTTTTTTGGAATGAATGTGATTTGAGTGTTTTTTGTTATAGGAATTAGACTAATCGAATAACATATCCATTTAAAAAAAATTAAAAAAAAGAAATTAAACTTAGTAAAGTTAAAAATGCTTATCCCAGTTCACACACGAGTAAGTATCTTTACTGGAATGCTAATTTAAATACATGTGAACACACATACATTCACACATGCATTCGCACACACATACCTACAGGTACAGATTTCTATACTGATGATGTGATTCAGGTTAAAGCCAGTTTTCTAAAATACTTTCTTCCCCCAACTCATATAATCTCAGAACTCACAATGATGCCTCACCCTTGGGGCATAAGCCAGGACAATATCTGTTAAAAAAACAAATCAAGTTGCAGTGATAACATCATTACAGTGTCATTTGATGGGTCACAAAACTACTGACAGAAAATGCACCATAGAAGCATTGCTTGGGATTTTGCTGCTCAGAAAATGAATGCTTAAAGACAAACACAGTAAATAAGGACTTGTTCACTAGTTCTTTTCTTCCTTTTGTTCGTTTGTGATGTCATCGGGGTATTAAACAATAGCACAAAATAAAGGCTCTCCATGGCCACCTTTATCTTAAGAATTCTATGACTACAGAATACTGAAATTTAAAAATTCCAGAAAAAGATTTGTTCAAGTTACTAATTCTTCAGCAATTCCATCTCAGAAACAGCATCATCCATAACTGGGATTTTGAAAGAAGAAAGGGCAAAAATATGGCAGATATGGAAGGAAGTAGTCCGAGAGCCATGCAAGAAAATAAAAAGGTGAAATCCCTATCAGGCTGACCAGTGGGCCTTATTCCTTAACATAATTAGTAACATCATCATTAAAATCCTATTAGTAGCTAAATAAAACTTCCATAAGTTAAAATAATCAAGAAGGGTCTTTTATATGAGTAGAATTTGCAGAAATTTTATGTGAAATGTAGTACTCAGTACTAGGAATTGGAGTTTGCAAGTTGAAATCTTGGTGCAAAGGTGTCTAAACTTACGATGGGGTCGTAAGACAACCTGTTAGACAACCTGAGGGGTCAGGTTGTCTAACACAGTGAAGGCTACTCTGCTTACTATCTAAATAAAATTGAGAAATATAAGAAATAGGAAAAACAGAATGGAGATGACCTGAGAATAAGTGAATAAATATTTATTTGTACACAAATGCATATGATAATTTCAAAGGAAAATTAGTTGGCAACCTAAACCCTGAACAAGTAACATTTGGATGTGGATGAACAATAAGCCTTTGCACAGTGAAAATAAGAAAAACCTTAATCATGTCCAAACTAAATTAGCCTAGATTCATTAGCCTATGATTCACATCATAACAGTGATTGCCTAAGTCCATGATGATAAAATTCTACATCTGAATTTTGGCACAAAGAGAGAGAGAAATAGAGAAACTGAATCAAAGTTCCATCGTGAGACTCTGTGTTTTGAAGAAATGCAAGACAAATATAAATGGAGTAAGAAGAAAAGTTCCTAGTTAATAGGTGAAGCTCACTAAGATAAAGGCATAGGGTATTATATATGCATATAATACAAATAATATATTCATTTAATATTTGTAATAACCTAGGTTATTGAGATTTCAAGAGAATGTTTTTTTTTCCCTTATACTTTAAACTCAGGACTCATTCAAGTCATTGAATCCCCTTTAAATTTCCACTTAAACAAAACTCATTTTTAAATAATGGCTTTTGTGGCAAAGAACGAATCAAAGACGGATCTTTTATTTCAGGTTGAAGTTGGTGGACAATATATATTTGTCTCCCAGCTCAGAAAATCCAGTGCTGAGAACCAGCACACACAAACTGTGGTTGGTCCAAATTACCTGTGAGATTCCCACCTTCAAATATATTCATCCAATGATTCTCATTTTATCTTTTTTAAATAAAGGTTTTTAGAATCATAAAAAATAAATACGCCATGAGTTTGGGAATTGTTTTCTTCTTTTTCCTTTTGGCCGGTTCATGCTGCGTTAGTGGGATAATTCTTTATCCAAAGCACTGGCACTCTGGTGCCATCAAGCAGTGATGATTTTTGCCTTATTGCATTTAGCAGCGCTTCAGCATTATGGCTGCATACTTCCTCGGGGAACAGGAGGGGGCTGGAAAAAAAAAAAGAAAGAAGCAAAATAAAGACAGAAAGAAATAATCATCGCAGAACATCCTCAGGGAGCGCAGAAAAGCAAAAGCCAAAGAAAGTAACAGCTTATAGTGTCGTGAAAATTGTGTGAACCTGTTACAGGGGGAAATATGTGTTTGATAGAATTTAAATTATTTAAGACCCTAGAAAGAGACTTTATTCATCTTCTGCTTTCAGGGAAAAGCCTTCTGCAAATGATTTTATTTACGTCCTTCTCTTATTATTTTTTTTTCTACTCTCAAATCTTATTTTCAATCTTTAATGCTAGATTCAGGTAACTAAGGTTATTCTGCATTTTTGTATTGCTTTTTTATTTATTTGTCTTGCTACATTTCATCTAGGTATAAGTGTCATGATGACGTATTATAAGTAGATATCACAAAATCAAGCATCACAGACTATATGTCTTAAATTTACTTCATTTTTGCAATGCCAAATAACATTGGATTGCGGCTTTTTGCTGTTGTTTTGGTGGGTCCACGTTGAAGATGGATATAGCTTTGGAGTTTGGGTATTATTGGAAAAGTTTTCAGAAGAGGAGAAAAAGGATTGCTCCAATATCTCCAATTTCTGAAAACTGAAAATTGTCCAAAATAATAGTGAATGTAATAAATATATTTTTTTTAAAAAAACTAAGAGCATGAGGAATAATAAAGAGCACACCACATGATATCAGTAAGCAAATATGACTCTATCCTCATGACTAATAGGAAATAAATGACTATTTTTATGTTCAGTATAGCAGATTTTTGCTTTTTGTAGATCTTCTGGTCTGAGGGTGGTCATTCATCTATGACTCAGAAGAGGTTGAAGCCATCTGACCCCTTTGAAACTGTATTAATCTTAGTAAAGACTAATGCCAGATTTCCAGTGGAGGTTAGGAAAACAAGTTCTTAGCCTTCAGAATGGGTGGGCTTTTTATAGAGACACAAAATTACAGCATGCATAGTAAAACACCTGGAAGCTTTAACACCATTTCCCATCCTCGAAGACTCAGAAGAAAAGGAAGGAGAGACTTCTCCCTCAGAGCATGGAGTTAAGCATGCCATTTTCTCAGATGTCTAATCATACTGACAACAATGAAGCAGAGTGGTGAAGTCATTACCATACGCTATATGTCCCCAAGGAAATTGAGTGTTTCCTTGTCTGTTGTGGAAGAAATGAAATCTCTGTAGCAGGTCTTGATAGGTGCTGAGTGGTTGGGACCAAACTGATGTCCTCTTCCCTCGTGCCATCCTAAAGACAAGGAGATTGGCACCTTCCTTTAAAGGGTTAAGTAACATACAGTTCTTACTCTTATTAACAATAGCCAGGTATTTAAGGTATTTGCTTCTTAGGAACAAAAAACTCAAAGTGAGCCATGGTGAATGCTTTAAAATAAAAGCCAGTCTTACTCTCCTGACAGACACAGCACTAGCACCTAAAGTCTAATTCAAATGGCACCTGCTGGCTTTGTAGCTAAGACATTCAGGCTGTAGTTAAGTCAAGGGCACGTCCACCACCAACAAAGTGGAATCTTCTTAGAAAGTAACAGATTCTATAAAAATTATTATCCTAACGCCTGCTAAGGAAGTGGGAAATGAATCCATACTTAATAAGGAAGTTCAGATGGCATAAGGTTCCTCATAAATTTTAGGGTGCTAGATGAACTGCACCAAGTAAGAGTTTTAAAAAACATTACACAATGAGTTTCCACATCATTTTATGTGCTGATTATACCCTTAGTATAGTTAGTATATAGCTGATTATACCCTTAGTTAGTTTAATAGAAAAGCATTCCCATTTTATAGGAAAAGAAGCTGAGACTAAGAATTTATGAGATTTGATTTAAAAAATCACATGTAATATTAAATAATATGCTAGCTCAAAATTCTACATGATGTTGAAGCATACATCATCAGGCCTGAAAACATTGAGTTACCGATATTAAACTTCATAACGTGTACGGTATACAAAAGAGGCTGGGTGTCTAGAAGAGAGATTCTGAGTTTTGGAGAAAAGGAGACTTAAATCCCCATGCCAGCTCTTCCACTTTCTAGTTGAGTAACCTTGGTAGGATATTTAATAGTGCTTGGTCCCTGTTTATTGTAGGGTTGATGAGAGGATTAAATGAAATGGTTGCCATCTTCTTTCTATTTTCATGCCATTGTTTCCAATGCATAGAACAAAGAACAACCAGTAGCTTTATTGTTTCCATTATCTATCACCTGAGAGAAGGATAATAATTATGGCTTGCAAGGCATTGATACCCAGAAAGGGTAAAGAATGTGGCAATGCTTCTTAACAGAGATCTCACACCAACTGAGAATTACAATAATAGCTATAATTTATTACTGTGAAAGCATTTTTCCTGTTCTGTTGAAAAATGTAGAGTTGGGAAGCTAACAGATATATGAGCTTCTTGCTAACCCGACTTCAGAGTCCACAGTGCTGTCCTCTAGGTTGTATCACCTAATTGCAAATAACTCAGAGGTAAATAGACATGGTTCACTTCAACTATACACATTTTTCTCTGTCTAGAAGATTCAAGAACTACTTTTAGGACATGGCATATTTTAATTTATGTTAAACTGACCACTAAAATGATCACAATGCTCTAACATCAAAGTTTGTGAATATTGTGTTAGAAAAAGCATTATAAAAAATATACAATGAACTGTGTTTTGCAGGGAAAGAGAAACAATGGTTGTATTTAGCTAGCCTACATGATCCTGGAACCACAGGCTCTTGATTAATAGGTCAGTGGAATTCCAGACAGCATACAACCTGACTCTCTCAACTTCATAAATGAGAAAATCGAGGCACACAGACAATATATTGATAATAGCAAATGCCACCTATATTGTGTATTGCTAATTAACATGTCATGTTTTTAACATATCTAGTCAAATAGTTTTTAAGATTTTTAATAATGGCTATGCAAATCCCGGGATATTTCAAGTAGTCTTTACAATCCTTACTCAGGGCTGAATATTCTGAAAATGCTTTAGGATCGATTAAAACTGAACTATATTACTCATCATTATAAAGTGGATTTAAAAGGAAGATTTTGTTTTTTTTCCTATTAGCCTGTATTGGTTTCTTGTGGTTACCATAACAAATTACCTCAATCTTAGAGAATTAAAACACCACAAATTTATCTTCTTACAGTTCTTGGTGTTCAAAGTCTGGCATAGATCTCCCTCAGCTAAAATCAAGGTGATGGCAGGGCTATATTTTTTCTGGAGACCCTTAGGTAGAATCCATTTCTTCATATTTTCCAGGTTGTAGAGGCTTTCCACATTTCTTAACTAGTCAGGCTCCTCCATCTTCAAAGTCAGTGACGGTTACTTGAGTCTTTCTCACATTCCATCACTGTGACACCGCTGTCTCCTTCTTACACTTCTAAGGACCCTTGTGATAATAGTGGGCCCACCTAATCTCACCATATGAAGGTCATCTGGTTAGTAAACTTAATTGCATCTAGAACCTTCATTCCCCCTTACCATATAACATATCACATTCACAAACTATGAGACTTAAGATGCGTACATTTTGGAGGGACCATTGTTCTGGCTACCACATAGCCCCTACACAGGGGATCCAGACAAAAAGAAGGGAAACTTCTAGTCTCTCCAGAAACAACTCAGAGAGGAAACTGGAAGCTGGTCTAAATTAGCAGAATTACCACCGTCATGCCCAGAGTGTCACAAAAACCTGAGAATGGTCATGGAATGAGCTTGTACTCAATGACACTGATATGTTGGAGAAATACCACATTACCTCTAATGATTGCAAACTGTGAGAACTGGGATAGGAACAATGGTGAGACAGAGGGATTCTGGAGCTTTTCAAAAACACTGTTTCTGGGAGGACCCAAATTTTTGACCCTTGGCCCCATCTCCTCAATCCATAACATATGGACATGCTCACCATTGGAACTGGATGTCCAGATTTCTGTCCCAGAACTGTGCAGGTACAAAAGTGTACATTTTAAATATAAAACATAACAATAAATTTGGACTGACCTAATCAAGATAATTCAAAGTAGACGGATTGACAATGATGCTAACAAAGGTGCCTGTGGTCTGATAGGACATAGATAAATGTAGACAAATAAATGAATGAACAAAATACATTATCCCAATATATATATAAATGTTACTAATGCAACAAGAAATGTTTAAGGTTCATATAGTTGAGACCCATAAGGGCTATTTGTCTCTAAAAAATTACAAACCCAATGTGCTGATGTCAATCATGTTCACAAAAATAGATTAATTGATCAAAATGAACTCAGTGATAAAATTTGTTCAATTGTAAACCCAGTCCTAATCAAATACATTAAAATCCTGTGGTGTGACAAATAATGGTCCCCAAGACGTCTATGATCTAATTCCTGAAACTTGTGAATATATTTACATTACATGGCAAAAAGGACTTCACGGATGTAATTAAGTTTATGGATTTTGAGATGAGGGCATCGTAATGAATTATCCAGGTAAACTCAATCCAATTACATTATCTCTTAGAAGCAGACATCTTTTCCCTACTGAAGTCAGAGAGGCGTGGAAGAGGCAGGAGAGATTCCAAGTGTGAGAGAAATTTGACCCATCATTGCTGGCTTGGAAGATGGATGAAGGCTGCTACAAACAGGGAAATACAGAAGCCTCTAGAAGCTGGGAATAGTCTCAAACTGGTTGCTAGCAAGGATATGGCACCTCAGTCCTAAAACCACAAGGAAGTGGATTCTGCCAACAATCTGAATAAGAGGGAAATGGATTTGTCCATAGAACCTTCAGAAAGGAACACAATACTGCTAACACCTTCGTTTTAGCCTGATGATACCTATAATGTACTTCTGACATACAGAAGTGTGAGATAATTGATTTGTGTGATTATAAGCCCCTAAATATATAGTAATTTGTTATGGCAGCAATAGATAACTAATTCAAGTTTTTAATAAAGTAATATGCTGTCATATTCTTTATGCTTTGGAGCAACAACCATTCTCTGTACATGCACGATTTGCATTTGTTTACCTCTGTGGTAGCTAAGTCTCCTCACTCTAAAACTGTGTAATTTTTCAAGGTCCCTTAAGCATCTGCCTTTTCATTCAGGAGTGTGTGGTTAAAAGAGAGCTTGCAAAGCAGCAATTGATTCACTCTGAAAGACCCACCTTGTCTCTAACATTTTATTCAGAAAACATCAGATGATATTAAATGCAGATTTGAAGGTGAACAGATTTCATAGGTGGGTGGTTTCTCCCTACATGGTGTGTGCATGAAAAGGATGCCTGACACATCTCCTCAGTTTAATTTAGGAAATCCTTGCAGATACATAGCTAAGCCTTGTTTTCTCTTCCTCTCCACCTCCCTCCCTGAATTACTGACCCACAGTCACCAGTTCAGGGACTTCTGAAGTAGAAGCCTAGAATTAATTGCACCAATTTTCTGGGTCTAAGTGATGTCTACCTTGTTGACCCAAGGTTGTAAAGTGAATAGTTACCTGCCAGGATGTGAGAGGTGCTCTGCAGATTCATCTTGGAGGACATCACATTGCAAAGAAATCTAGCAGAAGAAATTTCTATTAAAATGAAGTTTTGTTTTAATTGAGATTTTTCTCTTGCTTTTATTCTAATCAAGACTTCTATGTTATGAAATTAGAGATAAAGAACATAATTACAGCTAAGCTACTCATGGCAGAGTTACCTTGGTGGGAAATGATACTGGATATCCTGTTATTAAGGATCCTAAATAACTGACTCCAAGCACATTACTTACACTACAGTGTTCTGGTTTGCAGATGATGCTAAATTGGGAGGAAAGGTCAACCCTGAAAAACAATCTTCAGGTAGGAAAAGAATTAGTTCACTTAAATACTTGGGCTAATAGATAGAAAATTCAATGCAGATAAATGCAGAATAATGAGTCTTGTAGAATGTAATAAAAGGACATAATATCTGTTTAATGGGAAAGTACTACAACATATTGACCTGGAGAGAGATATTAGTTATTTTAATAAAAACCTATATTAGAGATTATTCAGCTTCATTATTGTTGAAAAAAATGCAGTGTGTTTTTTTAGACCTTATGCAAAGCAGCACATTCAATCTAATCACTGTACACACTCCAAGAAACATATTTAGAATGGGCCTTAAAGGGGCGATTTGTAGAACAAGCTAAATGAAAGCACTTATCAGAGACATAAGTTTGGAAGCAATTATATGGAGAACTGACCACTTTCTCTGTGGAAAGTCAGACGTGTTAAGAAAGATTGGAACAAAGGGGTGTCAGGACTCGGATCGCAAGTGTATTGCATCGGGAAGACAGAGGTGAGCTGCTCATTAAATCTACCTCTTGTTCTTCAGGATCCACTTTTATCAATGGTCTGACAATTCCATTAACTTCTTCAGCAATTACAAATTCTGGATAACAAATACAACACAGACACTTCTCTCTGATGGTTGTGCTTGTTTGAGAGCAATTTACACTACTGAGGCTCTGGAGTCCAGACTTTATATTCAGCCAATCTCAAATGAGACCCTTGAGTGATAAGGCTACTTTCAGAGCTTTTGTCTTACTGGTGCCCTGCTTGGATTTGATTCATCTGCAGGTTTCTGAGAAATTAGAACATTACCAAGGGCAGGTTGATAAGTATCAATCAAGATAAAAGGTAAAGGATAGGTCAAGATAGAAAGGAAGAGGAACATGGAGTGATTTGAAAGAAACCTCCAAGGACTGGCATGAGTTGTCCTAAAAACATAAAAACAAACTTCTGCAAGCAAAAATTAGGACCAACTGCTAATTACAAAACTCCGTTGCAAATAGGTGGAGCTCTCCACTGCTTATCAGGATAAACTGAAGTGTGTGCTCAGGTACTTGTCAGACCACTAATATCTCCCCATATCTGTCTGTTATGGTATATTTCACTTTTTAGAAAGTCCTTGAGAAATAGGAATTAAACTATTATCACTGAGAATCAAATCAGTGCAATATTTGAGTTCAGACTTTGGAATAAAGACCTAGTTTCTAAACCTGGATTTTGTGGCTCTAGGATAGGGCTTCTTAATCACACTGCTATTGAGATTTTGGGCTAGATGATGCTTTGTTGGGCCATCTTGTGTACTGTATGATGTTTAATAGTATCCTTGGCCTCCACTAGATTCCTGTCTCAGCGCCCTCTCCTGGCACCCGTTTGTGATAACCAGAAATGTCTCCAGACATTGCCAAATGTCTGCTGGGGGCAAAATTATCCCTACGCGAGAATCATTGTTCTGGGAACATATCCTTAAAATCTCAATTTCCTCATCTGTAAAATGGGGATAATAAAGTTGCTTACCATCAACTTACAGTCATATGTCTAAGTGTCTTAGAACTCGAAAGCAGCCTTGTCTACCATGTTGACCCAGGTTCTTCTCTCACAGGGAAGAAACAAAAGACTCAGAGTGGTTAGTTGATTTGCCCATGGACTTGCCAAGTTCCAGTGTTGGACTTGGAGCTCTAACCCAGGTAAGTGAAGAAAACAAACGAGGGGAAAGATGAGTTCAGGAGATGTAAAAATAAAACCATTCTGAATACAAGGTCCCCAGGACCCCACGTGTGTCTACCCCGTAGACCATAACCTAAAATGAAGGAATCACTTTGGACTGCCCATTCCAATAATTCCATCTCTTGGTGTAAATTTGAGAATTATTATGATTTACTTGCTATTTTGTTCAAATATTTGAATATTTGTCTAATTCTCACTATGTGTTATTTTACATATACAAAAGACAATTTTTAGTAAAGCAGGAAGAAGTCCTAAGCTAATGGGCCAAATCGAGGAAAATATTTGAGTTATATATGACTGCACACTCTACAAACAGTTAAAAAATAAAACACAGAAAAGGAAAGACTATTTTGTTTTTCATAGGCTTGCAAGATTGTGTCTTTTCTTCTCTTTTTGAATATTTTGGGGAAAAGCTTGTCACTCACCATGAGACTATATATTCTACCACGAGGTTTCTCTAATTTAAACAGCCTATCTTTTACCAAACATTAAACAAGCCATAAAGCAAGAACTTTGGAACTTCAAATGAAGCTGTCAGAGATTCTTCCTGCCATCAGATGATTTGCAGCTGTGTGACTCATTTGTATCTTCATAAGAATTCAGAAAAAAAAGAAAAAAAGATTATTAGCATTTCAATTCCTGTCAACTGCTGAAGCTAACTAGGCCTGAAGATGTGCCTGGCTTCACTGTACTGGTGCTGAGATAAATGTGGAATACAGACAGCAATGTTGGAGCGACTTATGAGAGAAAAGTGGGTGAAAGACAAAGCATCATTGGTACTGAACGTCCCTATAATAAAAATATACCCCGTGCATACATGAATCATCCTGCTTAGCTTTGTCCCACACAGCATGGGGACAGGCTCGCTATTGGCACATAAGATCTGTTTCTTCCAGTGAAGAATGAAACCCCAGAAGATGAGAAAACAGAACAACTTAGTGTCGCAATAGCTTTGGTGCATATTCTCACAGCGTGTTTCAGCACACCTCTCCTATCTACCACTTTATCCCTGAGTCTAACTCAAGTCATGCCATTTTGATGGCAGTTCTCAGATGTTTACACTCTATTTATATTTATACTAAATACCATTTCCCATGTGATTTCCTCAGCCTAGAATGCTCTCACCGCTCCCCTCCATGGAAGGCAAATCACATGTCACCACTAGGGAACAAGCCCTGGTTCATCACAACAGACCACTTGCTTTTTCCTCTGTACAAGGAGCTACAGCTGAGAAACAATGATGAACATAACAATCACTTCTACAGAATAGGTGTCGAGTCAATGTTCGTTGTTTGACTAACTGAAAAATGAATATGAGTTGGATAGAGAATAAGCTCTTTTTTTTTGCTGTACCAAGATTTCACATTTCTGAAGACCTGCAAAAAAAGCACACAATTCGCATGACTTCATTTTTCAAATAAATTAATGATTTCTTCTTATCTGGCTTCGTTGTTGAACACATGCTTCACTGACTTCCAGCTCCTCATCCTAGTGATGTGGTTCCATTATATGGACTAATGTAATATTTCTTATACTCAAGGTACAGTTTTTATTTTAAAATATTTTAAATGCGAGAAAAAATAAATATCTGGAATCATAGAATTATAGTAGAGAAATTCTTTTAAAGGTATATAAAAATATTCAGGTATAGTTTTAGGTAAGTATGTAATGAGAATGGTGTCCAAGAAAATCAGGGAAAGAAAATATATTTATTTTTTCTTTAAAACTTAAAATTATTCATATGAAGTAATAATTCCTTGCCAAGTTATATCTGTGATTGCGAATAGAATTGATCAAAACATAACCTAGCACGAGTATCATTTTTTATTTTCTTTGAGACAGGTTTTTGTCCCCCAGGTTGGAGCATGACGGCACAATCATGGCTCACTGTAGCCTCAAATTCCTGAGCTCAAATGATCTTTCCACTCCTTTTTAAAGTCTGTAAAGATTTTAAGTTGGGCAATTTTTAAAAGATTTGGTAAGCTTTTTTTGTTGTGAATAATTCTCATTTTTAGGAAATAACCTTGCTTTATGGTGCTTTCTTTGTGCTTGATCCTTTGACAGTAACATCAGCCCTTCTTTGTTCAGAGTCTTATATAAATGTAGTAATAAATGAAGACACACGAGATGAGATGCATACTTATTTTTAGTTGACTTCATAAAATTCTAAAATAAGAAGGAAGCTTATAATAATAATTATTATTTTCACAGAGGAAAACTGATGTTCTTATAATTAGAATGATTCCCTTAAGGCAAAATAACTAGGTAATGGCAGAGACCGGACCAGAATCAGGCTCTTCTCTCAGTTTTCACAGTATCTCAAAATCCACACATTCTCTAAACACTTGATGTGCTTCCTAATCCAGAGGTCTTTCAACAGCCCCATTTCTCCATGCTGCACACTCATACTCAGTGGGCATTGCCCTAAGAAAGGTTTCATTCTGAGATAATGCTCGCATTTGCTTTCTTCCTGAATACCGTAATTGCATTGCCAGATACTAGTCAAGTGCTTTGAGCCCAGCCTGACAATTCCCTCAGTAACACTCTTTCATTTATCTAAGCAAAGGGATCTGCTTTTGCCAGGGTTGTCCCCACCAAGTCTGCCTTTAATTAAATGGTCTATGGACTCAAGCCGCCATCACTGACTTTGAAGATGGAAACAGGCCAGAAGCCGAAAAATGCAGATGGCTCTACAAGCTGGAAAAGGCAAGGAATCGAATTCTACCCTAAAGCCTCTAGACTAGATCACAGCCCTGCTGATATCTCGATTTTAACCCATTGAGACCTGTGTCAGACCTCTCACTTTCAAATATGTAAGATAATAAATTTGTGTTGTTTTAAGCCATGAAATTTATGGTAATTTTTTGCAAAAGCAATAGAAAACTAATACAGCAATATTATAGGCTAAACAGTGGTCTTGTCTGTATAACATCTTTATTGCCTGGGGCCCTTTTTGTTCCCCTGAACACTGGCTAATTCCTCACCAGTTAGAAAGCATTGCAATGTCCTCCTCTTTTTCCATATAGGTTTTTTTCACTATAGCCAAGGAAAATCTGTGTGTCTGAGGCCATATTCAGAGAGCCAAACTGCCTGCCATGCTGCCTAGACAACAACTCTGGTATCCTTCGCTGCTAATATTCTGCCACTAAATCTACTTTAAAAAACATAAAAAGAAAAATAGCGGCACACTAAGGAAAATAAATGTTTAGATGAATTCATGCGCTTTCCACTAGAGAGGATAATAATAAATCTGCTGGGCAGTACAAATTGCCCTCCAAGTTTAGAGTCACCTCGTCATTCCCAGGAAGATCAGCTGAATTAATGGTCAAACATATTAATAGAATAATGGAGTGTCCTTAACCATTTTTAGAAGAGGAAGAAGAGGGGTGTACTGGATGCTTATTTTATAGCAATTTATGTCAGTGTAAAAGTTATAAAGATTGCCAGAAAGTAAAGGAGCATGATGTAGAATCACTGGAGAAACTGTAAAATCAATATCTCTAGGGATTTCAACACTGTACTTGGCAGGTCCTTTCAAATCTATTGCCTGCATGATATTTTATGTATGTAACTGGCAACGGTGATGGCGGATGATGTTCAACTCATGGAGTTGGCACCAAATCAATCATCAAAAACGAAAATGCATATGTCTCTCTCCATTTTCTATCTGCTTTCTCAGATGCTGTGTGAGATTAGATTCTAAACCCAGGAGAAACTTATCCACAGTAAAGGCTGATATGAAAGGTTCTAAAAGTGTCTAAACAGATAGAGAAATGCAACTAGCACAATAAATTTTCCTTGGTTAGAAAGTAGCAATTTATTCAAATGGCTAGAAAATGGGTTTTAACTCTAAGGAAGTATTTTACTCCCATTGTATTGACATATATTAAGTAGTTAAATCCTTTTTTTGTTAAAATTGTGAGAAAATGTAAATTCTCATGGTTATTGGAAGAATATACATTGGAAAATCATTTGTGAAGTAAAAATTGGTAACTCTAACTTAATTTAGAGTGAGCACAATCTGACTCACGTAGACAACTTAGTAGAAGCTTCCTGGAGTTTCAATATGTCTCTATGGCTTCCCAGTAAACCCTTGGAAGCCACCATTTTGATGCTGCAAATTGATAGTATTGGCAATAACTTCCTTGATATTTAACCCCCTAACTCCTCCATTGGTTCCATAAGCCTCTAGTCATCTGCATCACAAGCATAGTAATTGCTTCTGGCTGAAACAATATGTCATATGGGAAGCTGTTTTCCAGAAAAAACAATCTCAAAAATGACAACCTGGAATAGGTGTTTGATCCAATTAGATTTGAAATCGGAGATGGCTATTTGCCTGTGTAAAATGTGAACCTGGTGATCAACTGAAGACAATGATGAAGCAATTTCCATGATCACATGTAAGTGTCTGAAGCCAAGCATCTATAAAAGGCAAGGCATTGGGGACCAGGTTGCCTTTGGAATAGAACAACTTAGTGGAACTATGATGACATATGAATATGAGGACTCTACAGTAGACTGCATCGAAAAGCTTATAGGAAGAAAGTGACACACGTAGGAATTTAAATGACCAGGCCAAGGCTTGGTCATAAGAGAAGATAGTTTCTTCGTTTGATCACAAAATCTCTCTTATTTCTCAAAGACTCAAGGATAATATTTCTGAATATCATGCCCAATGTTTGGACTTGCTCATGGCTAAATTATAGCATATGTTGAAATCAAAGATATAGCAGATCTTTTATATCAAAAGTAAAGAACTAATCAAGAAAATTTAGGATTCCTAATTTTAATCTCCTCTCTCTTCCAGGGGTTGTATAAACCTCTCATTCTCTGTATTAAATATATACAAAGTCGGAGCTAGATAAAAAAAGCTCATTTTTACTGAAAGAATCACAAGACTTTTATACACACACACACACACACACACACACACACACACGTGTGTTTCCACCCATGCCACAGAAACATGCAACATCCCAGATGATGAATCCTCTATTAGCGTCAGCCTCAAAGCCAGGAATCATGAAGCACATCTCACACTTAATGAAGGTGGAAATGTATCATGGTTAATAAAAAAGTTTTGATATTTTAAGTCACTAAGCTTGTTTGTTTATGTAGCATAACCAGGCCTGTTCTGACTAATAGACCATGAAATATGATTCAGCCACTAAAAAGGGAGAGGTAGATATGCATACTAACATGGGGAGATTTCCAAGGTAAATTAAGTTAAAAAAAGTAAATAAAAATGTATCTGAGTAAATTGATCCTTTTAATGTTAAACAAACATAAACAAAGTACAATAACAGAAAGACTTTTTGAAATGGTATCCATTTATATAAAATATATAACTGCCCACTAAAAATGTCCAGAAGCACCTGAATCTAATTCATAATATTGACTCCCTCTATGGAGAAGAGAGAAGCTTCAGGGGAAGGGGACGAGTGGGAGTGGTAGAAGAAGGGTTTCAACTTTCTATGCTGTGTGTTTCTCTATTTTTTGTTTGACAATAGAAAAATGCATTTTGCATTAATTTTAAAATTAATAAAAGAAAGTATAAACAGAAAAATAAGCTTAAGGGAAGAGGATATTGGCCTTGCTAACACATAAGAATAAAACTAAGAAAAGCAAAAGAATAGCCACTTTCAAAAGTGCATTTTTTTTCTCTTTTGGACTCTTACATGAAGGGCATGTTATTAAAGATGAAATAGATCACAGATAATAATACGACTCAAACATTTACATAAAAATAGAGTGACAGAAATAGAAAAGCTCTAGTTGTGTTTTCTTTGAGCAAATTTGATGTCATATTTTCTTATTCCATGCTACAGAGATATGTCCCTCACAAAAAGGCTTGGTTCTATTCTGGTCTGTTTATTTCCCTCTACTCCATGCACCAAAGCATGTTTCTGTTCTCACGTGGAAAAGTCTAACCCAACTCCCCTGTTATCAGCCAAAGATTGTGTTTGGCTGTATGGAACAGAAACATAATTACAGCCCCTTGACCAAAGAGGAGTTAAATTTTATTACCACAACCAGAACCCTGGAGGTGGCCAGAGTAAGGTTAGTACAGTTACTTGAGTAGATCATCAAGAAAGCAGATCCTCTAAGTTTCCTTCTCTGCCGCCTGAAGCATGTAGCTTTTATCTGAGTTTTACCACCTGATCCTAAGTCATTTGCCTTATTTCTATAGTCATAAAGGTTTCTTAAGCTAGAATAAGATGGCCATAGAAAGTAAATAGAATTTTTACCAGAGAAAACAAAATTCTGGAAATATCTAGTAGATTTTCCATTTCTGTCTTATTGGTTACATTTATATCACATGTCCTCCACCCCTCTCATCAGAAGTAAAGAAGATGAGAAACTATGGTTTATTAGTTTGGCAATAATGCTCACAACGATGAGGTCTGTGTTCTGTGATAAAGGAAGGAGAGAATAAGGATTGGGTAGAAGCCTAGCAATTCAGCTTTGGTATGACTTCAGGGATAAAGCCTTCCCAATTTACTGCAGCATCTATTGATTGTACTCTCTTGATAAATCCTGAACCAATTGTTATTTGTAGTTCACATTTTGTTAATTTTTGGATATCCCAAGACATTACTGCTTCAATTTATTTTGTCTGTATTACTGGATTTTTTAACTCCTAAAGAATAGCGATCACACCTTGTTTCTGCACCTGAATAAGTGGATAGTTCTGAGCACAGGGAAGTGAATAAATACATTTGGTTACATGCTGTGATGGATGTCTAAGGCAGAATAAGTAGTTGCGGAAATTTTCCAAATGGTAAAATCCAAGCTTATTGAGTAAGTTAGATCTAGAGATGTTATATAGCATTTTAAGGTTGTTTACAATATTAAAATATATTGAATTGTTTTATGAATTACTCCACTTTGACACTCTGCAATTTCCAGGGGCTGAAATTATAAGCATGAACAGCAAAAATGTCTAGGAAAAAACAATTCTACAATAATTTAATCTCATCTATCTAGTCACTGAATAATACATGCAACTAAAGAGTACATTGGTTAAGAACTACTCAGGAGTGTTCAGAACACATGGTTGTCAAAATTACACTAAAGTAAGGAAATAGTGTATGAAGATGGAAAGACATGCCAGCAGAATTACAAAGAACACACTTGTCCCTCTCCCCAAAAAAGTATTGTTATTTAGTAGAAATTAGTAGAATATGAAAATTATTATATAGATTCATCTCCTGTCCTTCAGCATGTTACCCATGGTTTTAACCTTTACCTGGGAGATTGGGGAATAAAAATTGACAGTATATCCCTTTTTCTCCTCTTTTACTTTCTTCAGAAATGTGCAGGCTACTCAACAGTTCCCAAAGAAAGATCTCTGAACATGTCACTCTGCTCAAAAAACATAACCTTTTTTCTTTGGAATTCTTTAGAAGAATTGTTTACAGAATCAAAGATTGAAATTCTGTTACTCACTTCCCATTTCTGTACTTTATCTTTCTTTTATTTTGATGACATTTTCACTGATGATGACTTACATGTGACTAAGGGAGTATTGGAGAGTATGTTAATTTTCCCTTCCTGTCTTGATTTTTCATTTTCCATCCCAGATAAAACTAAATGTGTAAATCTCAGCTAGTACAAAACTTGGGGTAAGAAAAAGAAGACATAGAATTTAAATCCTAAGGTAAGTGGACTGATACCAAGAAATCGCTACTTTTCTGATTGCTACATTGGATAAGGAAGACTTGGTTTACGTGAGACTCATAGACAGGCATTTGTGTTCATTTTATAACTATATTGAGTGCCCAAATGATCATGATTCATTTAGAGCAATGGTTTCCCAATCTTGTTATTATTATGGATTTTTTTCAAATAAATAAAATTTTGTGTGGCAACTCCATATTTAAAACTGGAAAAGTAGGTCTCCCCTATTTGAATCTGGGTAGAGAATCTCACAGTCCACCTGCTCCCTGCTCTATACTCAGGAATAGCCTTCTTTACTCTGGCAGACACTGAGTAAGGTAATTGTATATACAATTTTCCCAGTATGGTTCTGGTTTATGCCTGGGAGAATTTATAATTGGTGTCCAATTTAGCTCTCAAAAGTGACCTAGTTTTGACAATAAATTATATGCTCATGCTACCTATGAGGTATCTTAGGGAAAGCTTGGTACTTAAGGACCTATCTGGAAAAGCACTGAGCCAAGGCATTGAAATAAATATAATTTAGCTGATATGTATAAAGAAATAACTTCATTTATTACAGTATTTTGCATATTCATTGAAGGGAAATCTGGTAAGACAAGTAATGATATGGTATAATTTTTACCGACTACTTTAGACATGTGAATGTCAGGTGTTTAAACTTGGGAATGAGTGATGTTTCAAAAAGGGAGTCAGTGTCTATGAGCGCCAATAGTGCCCCTTCTGCTGAATATCTCTCTAAATTAGGATGTACTTTCCATACCTAGATCTCAATTTAGTCTCCTCTAAAATGATAAAGTAGTACATAATGCTCCCTCTATCTCTAATCTTCTTTTATTTTGTGAGACTGGTCATATTATAACTTAGAAAATCCACTCTGTTCCATTTGTTGGTACAATGATAAAAATCAGTTCCTTCCTATTTAGTTCAATTTCAGGAACAGTTTGTAGCATTTTGCAATTCTACTCATAGTAACTTAGTCTCCCAGATAAGGAACAAGAGATTAATAGGAGAGAACATTTCCCCCATAAGTTTTCTCCAATAATAATTAACTTGAGGGTTGACTGTCTTCAATGAGATTAATTTGAGAATAGAGATATTTTTTCCAGACACTTATTCCATTTGGATGAACTCTGAAAAACCATGTACTATTGAATATAGTTAATGTTTCTCTAAATGTTCCTGAAATATGCAGGTAGTGTGCTCCAATGAAAGTAGATTACTTTGCAAAATACTGCTCCAAATAACCACTTTTCTTGGACAATGGCATAATGTAGGCACATTAGAAGAACAAATATGAAAAGGGCTTTACATAAATCTAATGTGGCTTTCAATGTGAAAGGCCATTAAATTTTTATAACTACAGTTCCTTTTCCACAAAGTGCCAACCCATAGGATTCAAAGCTTGTGGTAGATCTCCAAGCACTCTCTCTTAGTCATGGAATAGACTCTAAATATATACATGCAATGAAGAATCTATAAATCCAGTCCTCTAGTTGAGAAAATAATTGAATACCCAAGTCTTTGAAGCATATCAAGTGACCAATGTTTGGATGCCATTTTATAATCATGGATCTGAAATTAGAGCAGGCATCCTCAGGAAATGATTTTCAGAGATGCCATTCAAGGGATGTGATGAACCGTGTGGGAAAATTTCCAGCTAGTAGTGTTCTTTACAGCCTATTGAATGTTACAAAAGGGATTTTGGTTGCTGGTTGAGAGTATCTACTTCTATAGTCATTTGAAGAACACATTATACAACCTTATGAAAATTATGCAGAACAATTACTATAAGAACATAAAAAAATTACTTTTAACTGCAGAAAAATGTCACAGCACATATTTGTATGTTTATCCAGGTTTTCAGTTTTGGGACATAGAAACAAAAAATATCTTCAAGAGAGATGTAGATAATTCCTTTTAAAGGTATTTTTATTATATTCCACTTTTATTTATTTGTTTATTCTTTTTATGATAACCACCTATTATAAGCACAGCACTGGGTTAGCTGTGCTAGATATGCAAGAGAAGGTGATGGCAAGGACTCTCCATCAGTCAGAATAGACTATATTATACTATAGGAATTAAAATTCTCACATAATAAAACCTGAGAACAACTCATGCTTATTCTTGTTTGTCTACAGATCTATTGTGGTTTGACTAGGATCTGCTCTACACCTCCTCACTTTGCCATTCCATCTACCAAGCAACCACTACTTCAAAAAATGTTCCAGGGAAAGAGAGTTCCAGAGGGTTTGGAACTGTCAATTAATTGACAGTATTGACTCAGAAGTAACAAACATCACAGCTGCTCAAAGCTCCTTGGCTAGTCACATGGCCTTACTTAACCACAAAATGTCCAGGAAGTATCCTTCAAACATGTAATCAGATAACAGAGAATGGAAAATATTTGATAAATGGCATTAATTTTATCCAAATTTTATCCTTCGGCTCATACAATATTCAGATCACGTTCCTTCCTCAGGCGAAATATATTTACTCCCTCCTCAAGGGAGACAACCCAAAAGGTCTTATCTAGGACATCATGATGAAAATCCAGGTTTTTAAGGAACATGGCTTTAATAATACATCAGGGGTTATACGTTTAATTTAATTTAATGAGGTCCACCAAGCCCTTTTTGATTAGGAAATCTGTGTATTCAAAAGACAAGTTAACTGCTTCTATTTAGTTCACAAACCTTGATGAAACAGGGATAAGATAATCACAGAAACGTTCCCATTCAGGAGGGAGAGACTCAAGACTAAATTTGATCTGCAGCAATTCTGAAATCCTCTTGGCAGATTTAGGGAGGACTCTACTCTATTGGTGGGGAATATCTGTTGATTAGCTCCCAAATCAGCTTCATGGGAAGAACACCCAGATCACTATTCTACATGACCCTGGGCTCTGCTTTGGAAGCCCCTTTTTTCTCCTTTATCCATACACACAATATCTGAAATGGGCTGTAAATTTTACCTTTCTTGGGCACTGACTAGTTTTCACAGCCTGCTTTTTGCCCATGGATGGTTGGCAGCCCAAGAGTTGCTTTAAATCATGAACAGTTGATGTGATTTTTTAGTTCAGGATGATGGAGTTCGTTGGAAGTACAACCCTTTGAGAAACTTAGTTTTCTTCTCATCTACTTAAGTATGGCAAACTTCCAGTGACTAAAGCCACACACATAGCTTTTTTTCCTAGACATATTTAGATTTTTTTTCTCTTTATTCTTGGCTACATGCCTTTCTCTTAATTGTAAGTTAATCTTAGCCTGGCAGTCTTCCACTGAAGAGATACACCTTATACCTCTTTTTTCTTAGCCATGTTGTTTACTTCAAGTATTACCCCAACAAAATGACTGCTCCAGTCCAGGAAGGACTTCTATTCACAATTCATTAACAAAACTTGTCTCATGACCTGTCCAATCACAATAGAGACAGAATATACAATTCCCCTGAGTACCTCAAAAGTAGGAAGCCAGAAATATTTGATGAACAGATTTCCTTCCTTCACTACTTGTTGAAAGAGCCTGACAAACATAAATAAGACATAAATGGTAGTTTATCATTGGAGGCAGTGGGGATACCACTTTATCTTGGTGGTCAGCATAAGGTATTCCATTCTTGCACTAGCTCTTCTTCTGCATTTGATGATTTGGGGTAAATCAAGTCACTGTTCCAAAAATTTGTTTTCTTATTAAGAAATGATTCATTTGTCCTATAGAACAACCAAAAAACGCATTGATGTTGATAGTCTCCATTTCTATCAATACAGATTCAGTTAAATGACTAAGCAAGAAGACATCTATCTAGGAGAAAAGTCTCTTGATCAGTTCTTGAAATCTGTAGAGATATAATAGCATTTTCTAGCTCTAGGTCCCTTTCTACATGCTCTGTGGGGCTTCCCTTATTATTTTTCTCATTCCAGCATTTTGCTTTTTTCTTGGGGTTTCTATTGATATACAGTGCAGCCATGTTCTGGGTGCCTTAATGGGACTTCCATTCTTCTGAAGAGGAAATGCCTTCGTTAACAGGGCAGGCCTGGATCTCTGTGTACAGATATTAAGAGGAGCACTCTGCCAATGTACTTAGGCAGAACAATAAAGCATCTTTACAGCCTAGACTCACCAGAGCCACTATTGATTCACTGGCATGTGCTCTCTCAATAGTAAAGGCTGCCAGGATTTACTCGCTCAGCTTTTCTCTCTCCTAGGCCGTCATTATTCAACGTAAAACTCCTTTAACCTGGTGGAATTGTTGCTCTTGCTAATATCGTGTTAGCAAATTATTGATCCCAATGATGAGAACAGGAATCGTTTCTCCTGTAGCAGGATGTGCAATTGGATCTACATTCTGCCCTGGTAATTTTCTCTATAGATCTTCCAGGAGGACTAGACAAATGGACCATTAAAAAGGGGTAGGGGCGGGGGGAGCTGCCTGAGGTTGATGGTACATTTGAGCTGAATCCAAACTTTATTGGTGTTTTTCAGCTTCTATTTGAAAACTTATAAACATTTTTCTTTGGCACTTTATGGTTTTGTTTTGTTTTTGATAGTTTTACTTGACTTGTTTTTAACTTTCTCTGATGACCAAAGAGGAATCTTAGCTTGAGAGTCTCTGCTTTTGAAATTGAAATCAAGACTATTAACAATTCAGAGAGATCTTCATAAAGCAAAACAAGGTCACTGGCCCCTTCAATAAAAAGAAAAAGAAGGCAACTATGTTAATGAGAGTTGTTAAATTTCAACCATGCTGGACTTGTTAGTTGGGATTTATTTTGTACTTTGTTTTATTTATTTGCTCCTACAGATTTAGAGAGTACAAGTGCAGTTTTGTTACATAGATTAAGTGCATAATTATGAAGTCTGGGTTTATAGGGTAAATATTACCCAGATAGTTTACATTTTAGCCATTAAATAATTTTTCATCATGCTCCAACCTTCTCACTCTTCTGAGTCTCCAATGTCTATTATTCCACTCTATGTCCATGTGTACACATTATTTAGCTCCTACTTGTAAATGAGAACATGAAGTATTTGACTTTCCGAGTTGTTTCACTTAAGGTAATGGCTTCCAGTTCCATCCATGTTGCTGCAAAAGACATGATTTTATTATTTTTTATGTCTGAATGGTATTCCGTGGTATTTTGTCGGGAGCCATAAGGCCCGGCAGCCGCTTGTTCAAGATGACCGCGAGCCATGTGGATCTGCCTGATTACCTAAAGTGGCCGACCAAGCCCACACATTTACAAAAGCCCGCAAAAAGAGCTTGTAAGTTTCCATTTACCCAGTGTGACGTAATCCCTGGGCAGCCCGCACGTGTAAATCTCCATGGTAACTCCCGCCTTGGAAAGTACCGCCTAACTACTTCCTCCTTCTGTCCTATTTAAGCCTCTGC
>CAUYSK010085311.1:0-30418 GCA_963575035.1 Avahi laniger | reverse complement strand
CACAGTAACCTCAGACTCCTGGGCTCAAGCAATCCTACTGCCTCAGCCTCCCGAGTAGATGGGACTACAGGCATGTGCCACCATGCCCGGCTAGTTTTTTCTATATATTTTTAGCTGTCCAATTAATTTCTTTCTATTTTTGGTAGAGATGGGGTCTCGCTCTTGCTCAGGCTGGTCTCGAACTCCTGAGTTCAAACAATCCGCCCGCCTCGGTCTCCCACAGTGCTAGGATTACAGGCGTAAGCCACCTCGCCCGGCCGAGAGGCTTTTTAGAATTATAAATCGGTGAGTCTCAATGCTGGAGGGAAATGCTCCCCCAGTGAATGTATAAAATTAGATGCAAACAATGAAACTGAGTTGCAAATATAAATGAAGTGAAAGCAGAAGAGAGGTTAAGAACCACTGTGCCACAGAAATACAAGCTATAATTTGTCTATTATATTATGAACTACTTGTGTACAGGGACCAGGTCTTATCCAGCCTTATGCCCTAAGTATTAAAGAGTACCTGACACATAAGATTTCTTCATTAATGCATATACCAAATAAATTACAGCTAAACAATTATAAATATTTATGGAACAAATGATGATCATCATAAATTTGAAAACCAAAGAAGACTCAGAAATAAAGTATAATTACAGAATAGAAGGGAAGTTCTCTAAGAGTTTAGAAAAGAAAAAGTTAACACGGGCAAAAATAATTAGAAAAATATTTCAGAAAACGTTGAGAGCCTTGAAAAAATACTAAGATTTGAATAACAGGAAAAAGGGGACAATTGAAATAGAAGGAACAGATAAAGCAAAGGCATGGAGGAAAAAATAAATATAGATTGCTTGGAGAAGTGGGAAGAAAGAAAGAATATATACAATATGAGGAGTAGAAGTTAATAATTATTTTGTAAGACAGAGCTTGAAGTAACAAAATAAGAAGCTAATATTAACAATAGTTAATTCTTAATATATCTCAATAACTAAGACATTACCATGTATCAGATACTGATGAATGCTTTGTGCCCACCCATGTATAACTTATACAGTAAATATTATCTTCATTTTATAGATGAAGAAATTGAGGCAGAGTTTAAGTAACTTGACCCCACACTTGATCACACTGCTAGGACCAAGCTACATCACAATCAAGCCTAAAAAAGTATACTGTGCATCTGCAACCATAAGCAAATTCCACGGTAGTATGAGGGGATAAAAGTTTGGGTTTTGAAGCCAGAAACCAATTTCTAGTACTAACTTCACCACTTAACAGCTTCTTGTCCTTGGACAAGTTGCCTAACCTATCTTGAGTCTCAATTTTCTCATCTGACAAGTAAGGGTAATTATAATCCCTATCTCAAAAAGTTATTCAAGAAGAAAAACATTAAAATGCTTTGCAAACTACTCAAGAACTCATTAATATTATCAGTGGCAACGCACTATAGCGAACGAAGCACAGGCTCTCATCACTCAGGACTTGTCACCTAGCTCCACCACTTCCTAGCTCTGTCATCTTGAGTAAATTATTCCAAAACTCTCAGCCTCAGCTTCTCTTTGCTTCTTCAATTTCTTTTAATTATAAAATCCCTCTGACTAGAGTGTAAAGAATTAACGGGAAAGAAACAAGACGACAGTATGGAAGATCCTACTATGATGAAGACAGGCAAAGATAATGGTCTAAACTAAGATAAGGCAGTAGGTTAGAAAGAACATTCTGTCAAATGGAGATAAAGCATGAAAATTAAAGCATGTTCCTGCTCAAGATGAATTTACCCTGTTGCCTGCAACAACCAAAAAACTACACAAAACATATGAAGCCTTCATATTCAGGACATAGGACAGAGCCAACAAAGGACAACATTCCCTGAGACAAGGCATGCTCTAATCAAATTGCTCAAAACTATTTGAGCAAGGGAAAGTTTTTCTCAATTGAACAATTTGATAAAGGGAAATCTTAAAAGCAGCCAGAGAATAAACATCCACTACCAATGAACAAAGATAAGAATGATAGCAAATTTCTCCTCAGAAACGATGAAAGGAAGAAGACAGTACAATAAAATCTTTAAAGTACTGAAAGGAAAAAAAAAAACTGTCAATCCAGAACTCTATACCCAGAGAAAATATCTTTCAAAAATGAAGGTGAAATAAACCTATTCTCAGACATACAAAAACTGAAAGAAGTTATCACCATAAAACCTGCATTTCAAGAAATGTTAAAGTCCTTCAGGCAAAGGAAGATGATGTCAGGTGGAAATATGGATCTACACATAAGGAATGAAGGGTAACAGAAACAGTAACTACACGGGTACGTGTATTTCTTTACCTTATTATTTAAGCTGGGTGTAGAGGCTCAACCTGTGGTCCCAGCTACTAGGGGGGCTGAGGGAGGAGGATCATTCGAGCCTAGGCTGTGGTGAGCTATGTTTGTGTCACTGCACTCTATCTAGCCTGGGTGATAGTGAACTCCGATGTCTTAAAAAAATTTCCCCCCCTTTTTTAAATATCTTTAAAGGATAATTGATTTTTTAAACACAAATAAATCCCATATACTGTGGGGTTTATAACATATAGAGAAGTAAAATTTATAACAATAACACAAAGGTGGAGCAGAAAGAAATCAAAGCAGACTATTTTAAGGTTTTATACATAAAGTGGTATAATATCACTTGAAGGCACTGATAGATGTTACTTGCATGAACCTTGAAAACATTAAGTGAAAGAAAACAAAAATCAGTCACGAACCACCACATATTGTATAATTCCATTTATCTTAAATGTACAGAATAGGCAAATCCATAAAGACAGCAAATTCCAACTATATGCTGCCTATATGAAACATAATTTAAACATAAAAACAAAAAAGTAAAAGGATGAGAAAACATACTATTCTAATACTAATACAAAGAAAGGTGATATGGCTATATTAATATCAGACAGAACAGATTTCAGAGCAAAGAATATTACTAGGGATAAAGAAAGTTATTTCATAATGGTAAAGGAGTAAAGTCATCAGAAAAACTTCAAAATCCTAAAAACGTATGCACCTTAAATATGTAACACCAAAATATATGAAGCAAAAATGGACAGAACTACAAGGAGAAATAGACAAATGCACAATCATAGTCAGAGATTTAATATCCCTTTCTCAATAGCAAAAGAAGAGGTGGAAAATCAGCTAAGATCTAGAAGACTTGAACAACATGACAAACCAACTTGATCTAATTGACATTTACAGAATATCCTCATAGATCATATTCTGGGCCATAAAACATGTCTCAATAAATGCAAAAGAATTCAACTCTTATACCAAATATGTTCTATTACAATGATAAAATTAAATTAGAAATCAATAATAGAAAGATACCTGGAAAATTCCCAAATATTTGAAAACTACATACTTCTAAATAGCTCATGAGTCAAAAAAGAAATCAAAAGCTCAATCAGAATGTATTTTGAACTGACTGAAAATAAGAACAGAACCTGATGCAGCTTCAGAATGCTTAGAAGAAGATAAAGACCTATATTAGAAAGAACAATATTAAATCAATGGGACTACAGCTCCCACATTAAGAAATGGGAAAAAGAAGAGCAAATGAAATCCAAGGAAGCAGAATAAATTAAATAATAAAGTTCTGGGAAGAAATCAAAAAACAGAAAAGCAAATGGACAAAAAGAAATCAATAAAATCAAAAGCAACTTTTTGAGACAGTCAATAGATTAAACCAGACAGATTAATGAGGAAAAAGAGAGAAGACATACATTACCAATATCTGCAATGAGAGGTAATATCGCTACAGATTCTAGAGATATTAAAAGGATAATAAAGAAATTATTCAACGATATAAATGAAATAGACAAATCCCCTGAAAAATACAAACAAACATTTACTAAAGAAAAAACTGATAACCTCAAAACCCCTATATTTAATAAACTAAATTTGTCATTAAAAAATTTCTCATAAAAAAACCCCAAGCCCAGATGGCTTTACTGGTCAATTGTACCAAATATTTCAGAAATAATATTAATTTTATGCAAATCCTTCCAGAAAAGTGAAGGGGGAGGATTCTTCCCAACTTACTCTATGAGGCTAGTACTGTTTCGATAACCAAACCAGACAAAGATGTTATAAGAAAAGAAAACTAGAGTCCAATATTCCTCACGAGACTACATATGCTCCTCGACTCACAATGGGTTATATCTCGATAAACCCACTGTAAGTTGAAAATTATTTAATACATTCATTTGTATTTAATATATTAATACATTTAATACATTCAATCTAACCTACCAAACATCATAAGCTTAGTCTAGCCTACCTTAAATGTCCTCAGAACATTTACGTTAGCCCACGGTCAGGCAAAATCATCTTATGCAAAGCCTTCTTTATAATAAAATATTAAATATTTCATGTAATTTTATTGAATACTATAGTAAAAGTGAAAAACAGAATGATTGTATGGATACTTGAAGTATGGTTGCTACTGAATGCATATCATTTTAGCTCCATTATAAAGTCAAAAAACTATTATAAGCTGGGGCTCATCTGTAGATGCAGAAATTCTTTAAAAAACTTTAGTTAATCAAATCCAATATATATAAAGGATAATACATCATGACCAAATGGAACTTATCCCAGGTAGCAAACTTGATTTAAAAATTTAAAAATCAAACAATGTAATTCAAAATACAAACTAAAAAAGGAAAACCATGATCCCCTCAACAGATAAGGAAAAATCATTTGACAAAATTTGACATTCATTCCTCATAAAAATTCTCAGCAAACTAGAAATACACTACCTGATAAAGGAGATCTACAAAAAACCCTACAACTAAGATCTTTTGTAAGAATGAAAGGCTGATCACTTTTCCCCTAAGATCAGGAACAAGACAAAGATGTCTACTCTTACCAATTTTATTTACCATTGTAATGGAGGTTCTAGTCTGGGCATGGGGAAGGAATGGTGGGAGCGATCAGGCTGGAAAGGAAGAAGTAAGACTGCCTTTATTTGCAGACAACATGATTTCTACACAGAAAATTTGATGAAATCTAAAAAACACTACTAGATACAAGTGGTATTAGTAAGGTTATAGTTTTGACAAAATATCAATACACAAAGTAAACTGTATTTTATATATACTAGCAATTAACAATTGGAAATTAAAATAAAAAAATTACGATAGCATCATAACATATAAAATACTTAGGGGATAAATCTGACAAAAGCTATGTAAGACCTGTACACTGAAAATTATACAACACTGCTGAAAAAAAAATTTTTAAGGGACATATGCTATGTTCATGTGCTGGAAGTCTCAATGACATCATGTCAATTCTCCCAAAAATGACCTATAACTTCAAGGCAATCTCAATCAAAATCCCAGTAAGTTTTTATGTAGAAATTGACAAGCTGATTCTAAAATTCATATACAAATGCAAACAACTTACAGTGCCAAACAACTTTGAAAAGAATAGAATGAGAAAACTAACACTATCTGATTTCAAAATTTATTATAAAATTATACTAATGAAGACAATGTGGTGTTGGCATAAAGACAGATAAACAGATCAATGGCATAGAATAGGGTACAGAAATAGAACACTTTTATGGACAAATCATTTTCAGCAAAGATAAAAAGACAATTCAGTAAAGACAGTCTTTTTTCAACAAACAATGCTGAGAGTATCAGCTATGCATTTGAAACAAAAGCCATGAAAACTGTGATTCATAATTCACATCATATACAAAAATTAACTCAATATAAATCATATTTATGTATAAAATCTAAAGAAAAAAAGATAAACTGAACTTCATCAAAATTTAAAATTTCCTCTTTGAAAGACACTATTAAGAGAATGAAATAACAGACTAGAGGAAAATATATGCAAATCATAGACCTGATAAAGAACTTATATCCAGAATACATAAAAATCTCTTAATATTCAATAAGAAAATAAAAAACGTAATTTAAAATCAGTAAAAGATTTAAACAGACAGAAAAGAAACATAGATGGCAAGTAAGCACGAGAAGATGATCAACATCATTGGTTCTTGGAGATATGCAAATTAAAAACACAAGATATCCTAACACACCAATTAGAATAGCTAAAATTGAAAAGACTGATTCATACCAAGTGTTGGCAGGGAGTTAGCAAGGATATGGGAGAACCAGAACTGTTTTTTGTTTTTTTTTTTTTTTGAGATAGAGTCTCACTCTGCTGTCCAGGCTAGAGTGCTGCAGCGTCAGCCTAGCTCACAGCAATCTCAAACTCTTGGGCTAAAGCAATCCTCCTGCCTCAGCCTCCTGAGTAGCTGGAACTACAGGCATGCACCACCATGTCTGGCTAATTTTTTATATATATGTTTTTAGTTGTCCATCTAATTTCTTTCTAATTTTTAGTAGAGACGGGGTCTTGCTCTTGCCTAGGCTGGTCTCGAACTCCTGAGCTCAAATGATCCACCCACCTCGGCCTCCCAGAGTGCTAGGATTACAGGTGTGAGCAACCACGCCAGAACTCTTATACACTGCTGGTGGGAATGTGAAATGGTACAACTACTTGGGAAAATAATTTGGCAGTGTCTTAGGTATTTACCCAAGAAAAATGAGAGCATATGTCCACAGGGACTTGTACATGGATATTCATAGCACTTTATCTGTAAGGGCTGAAAACTGGAACCCAACTGTCCATCTGTAGACTGATGAATAAACAAATGTGTTCTAGCCATATAATGGAACACTACTTTGCAATAAAGAATTACTTATATATACACAAATAAATGTCGAAACAATTATACTAAGCCAAAGAAGCCAGATAAGAAACTGTATTCTATGATTCCATTTATATAAAATTCTGGAAAATATAAACTAATCTATAGTGACAGAAAGCAGATCAATGGTCATCTGGGGAGGAAATGAAGCAAAAAGAGGAATTTCAAAGGGGCACAGGGAAAACTTCTGGGCATGACAGATCCTTTGTTATTTTGATTTTGATGATGGCTTCATGGGTATATACACATGTCAAAATACATCAAATTGCACACTTTTACTTATTTGTGGTTTATTATATGCAAATTATACTTCATTAAAATTGTTCAAAAAAATATAAAGATAAGGAAAAAGAATGATGTAATGGAGGGTATCACTACTTTAGAGAGGTGGTCGGTGAAGGACTCCGGGATACGATATAGTAACGTTTGAGCACAGATTTGAAAAAAAGGGGGTAGGAAGAATTGCAGGCATCCAAGGAAGAGTTTCAGGCATAAAGGGAGCAGCAAACACGAATGTTCTGGGGTAGAAACTTACTTGATGTGTATAAGGAACAGCAAATAGGTAGATGTGACTGAAGCAGAATGAACGTGGACAGTGAGTGGCTGGGATATAAATACACAGAGACAGGGTAGGATAGGCGGTGGAAACACAAGTCACATATGGCCTTGTAGGCCATTTTAAGATATGCTTTTTACTCTGAGAGTGAAGCCACCACATGGTTTTGACCAGAGAGGTGGCATACTGAGGAGCCTGTCCTGTAGAGGAGGTAGGATGAAATCAGGAAAACCAAAAAGGAGGCTATTTCAACAACTCAGATGAGCAATAGTTGTGATTCTGACTTGGATGACAGGAGATTGTGAAAAATGGCTAGATACTGGATATATTATTAAATGTGAAATGTCCAATTTTGAAACAAAAGTGTAGTTTCTTGTATCTCAAACAAGAAACAGTACAATGAATCAAGTATGCACCTGAATTATCCATACGGTTTTATCATCTTAACGGTAGCTTTATACCAGCAGCAAAGAAGCCTGGAAAGCCAGTGGCAATGAAATCGCAAAAGGCGTTTTCCACAGCTTGTTGAGAATTGAACATTTTTCCTTACAAGAAGTGGCCCAAAGCCTGGAAGAAGTGATTGTTGGCTGGTGCAAGGTCTGGTGAATACAGCCGATGACAGAGAGTTTCCAAGTCCAGCGTCTGCAGTTTCAGCAGCGTTGTTTGTGACACGTGGTTAAGCATTGTCTTGCAAGAGGATCGGCCTGTCTCTATTGACCAACCTCGGCTGCTTAATCACAAGCATTTCATCATTTTGTCCAATTGGTTGCAGTAGACATCCGCTGTAATCAACTGACCAGGTTTCCTGAAGCTGTAGTGGTTAATACCAGCACTGGACCATCAAACAGACACCATTAGCTTTTTTTGATGAATATTCAGTTTTAGGCCATGTTTTGGCACTTCGTCTTTATCTGACCATTGTGCCGAACACTTGCAATTGTCAAAAAGAATCCATTTTTCATCACACATAACAACACGGTGTAGAAATGGTTTGACTTTCTGTCATGACAGCAAAAAAAGTCAAACTTTGAGACAAATTCTTTTCTGATGCTCATTTAATCCAGCTTCTGTCTTCTATAGAACCCATCTACCCAGCTTCTTTACCCTGCCAATTTGTTTCACAGGGTCCAATATCGTTGGAACAGTAACGTCAAACCTTGCTGCTAATTCACACATAGGTTGAGATGGATTTGCTTCCACTATAGCTTTCAGCTCATCATTATCCAGCTTGGTTTCACGTCACCCACATGGCTCCTTTCAAGATTAAAACCACCAGCATGGAACTTCTCAAACTATCAACGTACTATGTGTTCATTAGCTACATCCTTCCCAAACACTTCGTTGATATTTCAAGCTGTCTACGCTGCATTGGTTCCATGGCGGAACTCATATTCAAAACTAACACAAATTTTTAACTTATCCAGGGTTTCACAAAAATTGCTCTAACAGAAAAAAATCTGAAAGATAATCACAAGCCAAAACATGCGTTTGAAAGACTGAGGATGTTCCTTCACAATAAAAATAAAACAAGAAGTATCAAAGTGAAATGTCAGAGATATCAACTGTCAAACTTAGTCTTAAGGAAATCGGACATTTCACATTTAATAACCCTAATATTGTGAAGGAAGAGATGATGAGATTTGCTGATTGCATGTTTGATTTGCAAAGAGGGGAGTCAAGGATAACTCCAAGATTTTAGCCTGAGGAACTGAAAGAATTGAGCTGTTGTTTACTGAGATACGGAAGACTGATGGAGAAGCATCCTAACAAGGCTTTCTTTATCAATTTTTCCCCTTTTAATTTATCCTGCACACTGCCTAAAAGATTAATCTGTCTAACTACCACTATAATTATATTTCTATTGGGTTTAAGGATCTACATTGGTTTTCCATTGCCCTAACCATCTTCAAGAGGTGAATAAACTACTTTTCCTAAAATGAAGAGATCAACACGTGTTCCGGTAGAGAGATAAAGATAAGACGAAACATTAGATCAATGTGGAAACACTGACACCAGAGTAGCTAAAGTGGTCCCCTCCTCATATTCTTTTCTAGTGGGGAAGGAGATGTGGGTAGCAAGTACCCAAACACCATGGGTCTTTATCCACAGTATAGCCCCAAAATTCCTGAGAAACGTTAGAGAGTGGAGTAATTATGATAAAAAGAGAGGTAAGTCATATATCTAACATAGCTCCCAAGTGCCAGCCATTGCTAAAATTCTTTATATACATTGCATAAAACCCTTCATGGCTCTGCACTTATATCAGGATAAAGGCCAAGTCCCCTTATATGGATTGGAAGAGGCTTCCTAATCTAACCCCAATGTATCTCTCCAGTCTTGTTTCTTCTTCCCCAGGCTTCTGCTTTACTGAACCATATATCTTAATACTAGTCCCCTGTGAATACTCTTCTTTATGGCTAATATCAACTCGTCCCTGGGGGTTCACACTTATAAAATACTTTCCTAGGAAGATTTTCTCAATATCTGTGTTGGAAGCTCCCTCCACATAAATGTTTACTTTCTTCATCCAAGTACTTATTACACTATATTTATTATAACTTATATTTACTTGTCTGTACCCCATCTAGACTTAAGTTCACAACGACAGAGTCTATGTCTCTTATTTCCCAATATATTCCCAATCTTAGCTTGGTACTTAGCATGTAACAGTTGTTTAATAAACATTTGTTTAATGAACGATTTGATAGTTTAAGAGATTTAAAAATGACTTAGAAAGAAAAATGGTCAGTTTAACTCTCAACATGCTAAAGCTGAGGGAATGGTAAGACATCCAAAGAAAGATGTTCTGTATATGGTTGTAAAAAAGGAGCTGAAGTTGGGTTTAGAAGTAAGGGCTAAGGATACTGAAAATATATGGAAGAATGATTCACAGATTAAGAAAAACAGAGTCAGGATTGATATTTGGGTAAAAGAAAGAAGAGAAATCAGTAAAAATAAAGAATGAATCACTGTAAATACAAGGGAACAAAATAATTCTGTAATATAGAAGCTAAAGACCATTTAAAAATGAAAAAGGAATGTGTGCCAAATGCTAAAGTAAAGTTAAAGAATATCAAAATAGTTGGATGTTCTATAAGCCATAAGGACTGAGTCTGTTTTACCTCTCTAGGACCTACTGTAGTATCAAATACATGTGGAGAACTATTAATAGTAAGTATTTGTTGAATGAATGAACATAAGACTAGAATTTTACTTTTTAAAAAGTTCATTTGTGGATTAGAATGAGCCTAAATTTTATCTGCTCAGTAATCTTGCCTTTAAATACTCACTAGCCAAGACTTAGTTTACTTCTAAAACTTAATAGAACCTCCGACTGATCCTTTGACTTGGTTCTAGCATGTTTTTAAAAAGATATTACTCATCTGTCCTTACCCTTTTAGTTTAAGTCTATTGTATCTCTTTTGCCTTAAATAAGAAGTGTCAATACAAGGGGGCTGTAGAGGCATGAGAGACAGTTGATAAAAGAAGTGTTAAGGCCTTAAATTCTATTTATCACTGCATCTGAGTTCTTTCTCAAACCACATCATCCACATTGACCCTGGAACACTTAACTGAATATTAAAGACAGTTTCATGTTAACAATAACCTATTTTATATAGCTTAAGTGGTGAACAGACTAGAATACCCTCAATGAAAAGCCTACACAAACCTGAAACCAATCTAAAGGAACTGACGTAATCATAAATCATTTCCATAATAATTCAGAGTATATACAAGGACATTCATAAATTAATGGCTGTGGCACAGATTAAAAGTCTGAGGAGGCCGGGCGCGGTGGCTCATGCCTGTAATCCTAGCTCTCTGGGAGGCCGAGGCGGGTGGATTGTTTGAGCTCAGGAGTTCAAAATCAGCCTGAGCAAGAGCGAGACCCCGTCTCTACTAAAATTAGAAAGAAATTAATTGGACAACTAAAAATAGATAGAAAAAATTAGCCAGGCATGGTGGCGCATGCCTGTAGTCCCAGCTACTCGGGAGGCTGAGGCAGGAGGATCCTTGAGCCAAGGAGTTTAAGGTTGCTGTGAGCTAGGCTGATGCCACAGCAATCTAGCCCAGGCAACGCAGTGAGAATCTGTCTAAAAAAAAAAAAAAAAAAAGTCTGAGGAGTTTAATGACAAAAGGAAGAAACTTAAATGAATACTAGGTTCAGGGGAATACAATCATCTTAGGATGAGATACACTTCTACATAGGTAGAAGAAAAAATAGGAGAGAAATAACACTTGAGATGGTGGATTTGTGTGTGGAAGGAGGCAACAAAATGTGAAGTTTGACTTTAAAGAGATGGGATATTATGGGTGTGAAGGCAAGCATGGTAGACATGCTGAACTGAAGTGAAGAGCAAAAAAAAAGCACTGACACAAATGGACTCCATATCCTAGTAAGTCAAGGCAAAGTCTTCAGCACTAAACGTGAGGGAGGATCACAGAAATAGTTATGCAAAGTGTGTCTGAGGTTAAAGACCAAAGAGAGAGAGAGGGAGAGAATATGCTGGTGTCTTAAGACACATTTTACATAATAGAGTTAATGACTGACTGTGCTAGCATTCTATGAAGGAGACTTAAAAGTAATATACTTTTTGTTAACAAATGTGCCACAAACAAGAGGGAGAAATGAGGCCCCAAGGGGCTGAGGGGGAAAGGTTAACCTAATCAAGAGTGAACAAACAATGCGGCAGTTCCACAGCTTGTCAAATAACTTACCTGGTCATATCCATAAGGCCTCTGCTGGGGTGGCTGTGGTGGTCCAGGCTGTGTTGGCCTATATGCCCCATACTGTTGACCTTGTCCCTGTGGGTAGTTAGGATACTGAGGACCTGGACCACCCTGTGAAGGACCTGCAAAATAATTAACACAAACAGAAGCTCACATAAAAATATAATAAATCCCTAGAACTAAGGAAAGGATTTAAAACTAGGTAGAAGTTATTATGTTTTTATATCTAAACTAAAAAGGATAGGTTGGTACCATGATTTTCTCAAATGCTTTTTGAAATAAATTTCAATGGTTACAATAAGAGTGGAAATACTGTAATGCTACTTCAGCGTTAACTACTGTAATATGTCCTAGCCATTACAAAATCTGTACATCAAAATGGTTATAAAAAGATGCAGGGAATTGTAAAGCAGGTTAACTACATTTTGATAAGAAAATCAATCAATACATCTATTGGAGAGTTAACCAGTATAAACAACAAGCAAAAGAAAAGGCAAGAGACAGATTTAAAGAAAAATACTAAAATAACTTCTGAATAAAATGTGGGAATCAATGATATTTACAACTCATGAGTCTAAATTTACATTGGCAATCACCAAAAGAGTCAATATGGCTATCCTCTACACTGATAAATTTATTACTACAATATTTTAAAATAGAAACTAAAGAAAAGCCACGGGTTGCATGTGAAAAAACTTGATTCAAAAGTTACATTCTGAGAACCAATCACCTTTAACACTTTACCCATAAAAAATGATTTCAAATTCCAGAGTTGGCAAGCGACTAATTTGGTTTGCTAAACAAATATGTCTGTTTTATAAACTTTACTGCCTATTGCAAAGAATGCTTTATAAAGCATAAGCTGAAAAGCTTTGACACTTAGATGTTTTCTACCACAGCCATTCAAAACTTGCCATAAAAACACTGATTGTAGAGGGAAGTATCAAGCAGAACAAAAATTTTCAAGCTTACATAAATTCTATCAGTCCATTATTTATTTATTATATGTTCAATTACTAAAACTTTAAATTTTCTATTAGAAGAAAGTTTGACAACTGAAGCCTATGGATAAACAAAATGGGAATTTCTCCTTTAGGATTCCTGATGTTTAATAGTACAGCATTTAACTACTTAAATCAAAAATTAATCAAACTGTCTTTCATCCTGTCTTCCATCTGAAAATATTTCTATTGTCAATGAAATTACCTGATTTAGCCACATATTTGTCTTCATGCAAATGCAATAAAACCAGATTATTCTATTTGTTCAAAGTACAAATATTAAATAGTTATGAAAGAGAAATGTCATTTGGGAAGGCAAGGAAAAAAGCTTTGTGAAAAGAAGAAATCCATGGAATATTTCTAAAGTCATATCTAGAATTAGGAAACCAGAACTTACCTTTTTTGGAAAAATATCTGATTTCCAATATCTCAGTTTCAATGCATATGTTGAGGAGGCAAGAGAATTTCAGCCTAACCTGGGTTCTTAGATTTGCTATCATAGGTAGACAGAGGTGTCATGGTAATAAAAGAGCTCTTATCAATAACTAATAAGACATTATGATGTGAAAAAGAGACCATGTTATCAAGAGATGGAGTCAGTATTAATAAGTAGCTACCTCTCTGTTGTTCAAACTATATTTTCCTCTATCTAAAATGGTTACAGTACCCTGAAATTTAAGACTGAAATATCAGGCCCTCATCATTCCCCACTCCCTATCTCATACCTAAAAGTGAGATATTCAGGTAGGAGATATTACAGTGAGTATACAATAGGAAAATATGGTCATACTTCCCCTAAACTCTGTATGATATACAACTGCAATAAATTTACCCTTATGGATATATACATTGCCATTTAACTAGAGAATGACAAAAATGTTTTCTTTATGCATTCTAAACAGATCTCTTTGCTGGTTCTCAAAAAGTCAATGTTATTTTTTGTAGTAACTGTCATTAGTTTTTAGAAATAAATTTGCTAAGCGGATTACATACATATGGCTAATAATTACCCAATCATCAGTTTTCTAAGCACATACAAAGCTACTGGCTGGTGATGAATGCCAAATAGGTCTGAGAATTCATTTTTCTTGTCTTTTAAATGACTTTACACCTTACTTTTGGTCAATGAACCATCTCTTAATTTATGGTTCTTTGTAAATGGATTACTAGTTTATCTAAAACCAACATTTTAAATATATACTCTAATAGTAGACTGGGCTAAAACTGAATTTTCAAAAGTAGTAATTCTTGGAAAAATAAATACTAAATATTCACTTCCATATTTCAAAACAGTAATCATGTTTTTGGTGACAAAAATAAACTACAATAAACTATTACCATAGCCCTGTTGCTGTCCCGGGTAACCTTGCTGCCCTGGGTACTGCTGTTGCTGGGGTGGATATCCCTGTTGTGGAGGTGGTCCTTGGTAAGCATCTTGCTGTTGGCCATATTGTGAATTTCCTACAGGATAATTTAAGAAGAAGAAAAAAGAAACTGAGAAGTTTGCTTAATTAACTTTTTTCCCTCTAAGATGCATAGCCAACAACACAAGAACAAAATGAAATGCCATATTGATTTTTAAAAGTTAACAAAACAAAGAAAAAACTCAAACCAAACAGAAGGATTTCGGCCAAACAAACTGCAGTTAAAGCCAATTTTGCAAGGTTGAACTGCAGCATTTTCAGCGTCTCTGCCATACGAGCATTACATTTACTGGAACATCACAGTCATAAGATCATGACTATGCTAAATAAAATAAAAAAGACAAAATTAAAGACAGCTACAAGAGCACACACTAGCTACACAAAATCAGCAAGCTGTTTCCTAAAGGCACTATACTTATATGTAAAATTATACATATGTAAACACACGAGAAAAAAAATTGGATCAATGGATTTATGTTCAAATAGAAAACTTCCACTGAGGAAAAATTATCTTTAAATGTTTTAATCTTTTTATTGTTGTTAGAAATGGCAAGTCATGGTTATACATTTTAAATATTTGTAAGGAAATTATTTTGGTTGTTCTGGGATCCCTATAACTTTCAAGACAGCCAGCAACTAGTATTCTACAAGAGCTTTGCATGGGTAGAAGTCATCTTATGCAAGATTTCCTGTAGAAGGGGATATATATGTGTATGTGTGTGAAGGTATATAGATACCTCCTTCGTAGTAATGTTGTGAGGAATCCTCATAAGGCCTATCGTAGCCTTGTTCAGGATACGACGGTTGCTGATAACCGTAATCATTATGACCTACATCAATTCGACAAGAGACAGGAAGAAACGTTAATGGCCACTGAGTGAAAACCCTAAAAATATTTAAACTTTCAGATAAAATTGAAAAAAAGAAAAAGAAATGGAAATACATAAAAAATAATAATTTCAATTGCATTAGCCAAAGATTTACCAATGTGATTGTTTCCATATTGAGATAACGTGCAAATTTTTTTTAAAAGCAAAAAGCAGTAGTTTTAGAAACATTACACTTATTGTCTTAAATCTGATAAGCCTTCATTGAGGGGGAAAAACTTTATCTTCCATTTTAAAAAAAAGGAGAGAATAAAAGCATTTAGGTCTTTCACATGTAAATAACTAGAATTAAATTAGAATGAACAAAGAAAGCAATTATCATATTTTGTCAAACACCTGTTCTGCTGGTCTCCAATTCCACAGCATATGCTAAAAACAATGCAAAATATAAAAGAGCTCCATAAGTTTTTTCCCCTGAAAGAAACTGAAACAAGTTTTTCACATTCTAACATTTACTTGCATAAAATATATACATATACCTCAAAGTACTTTCTGATGTAAAAAAAATGTATCGCTGCCATTTTAGAAATACTTTAAGTATCATAAACATGCACTTTCATAAAATTAACAATGTACTGAATGTTAGAGTATTTACACCTTTAGTTTTAAGGCACAATAAATTTTACCTGCAAGATAACTGGACTTTAATGAAGAATAATATTCCCATCCATTTAACTAAGTTTCACTAAGAAAATGTCAGAAATAACCTTTTGGTTAGCTAAAATCCAAACTAAATTTTATAAGAATGCTTAATTAAGGAAGTAGGAATATAGTTACAAATAAATATTACACTCAGTGTTCTAGTATTCAATTGTTCCAAACCACCTCATAAATATCTACATCAAGAATTGGCAAACTATGGCCTATAATCTTCTTCACAAGACCAGTGGCCTGTTTTTGTAAATAAAGTATTATTGGAATACAGTCATAATCATTCATTTAACTATCGTTTATAGCTGCTTTCACTTTACAATAAGAGTTCAGTAGTTGAGAGACCAGGATCATTTGGTCCACGAAGACTTAAATATTTACTATATGGTCCTCTACAGAAGTTTGCAAACTCCTAATCAACATATTTACTGGCATAAATATCTGGACATGAGAGAAAATATCCAAAGCTGTTTAAGAAAATTAATTGTTGATATAAATACAATACTCTATGTAAATATCAGACATAAAGTAATACCCATCTAGGCAAAAATGATATCATTTAAGTAAAAATCCACTAATGTAGTAAAATGAAGTTTTGATGTTTCCCAAAAACTATTCTGACTAGAAGGGTCATACTTATAACAATACAAATTTCACATTTCAAGAGATAGTCAAGGACCAAAATAACAATGTCAAGTTCAACTCAATTATTTAAAATATATTTAAAAATTAAATAAGCAAAGTAATCATTTATTTTCAGCAGACTTCTTAATATATATAATTTAACGAAGTAGATTTCACTTCTTTATGATATCTATAGTCTACTATAAATTACTAAAGTTTTTAATTTAAAAAAAATCATAGGCCGGTCACGGTGGCTCACGCCTATAATCCTAGCACTCTGGGAGGCCGAGGCGGGTGGATCATTTGAGCTCAGGAGTACGAGACCAGCCTGAGCAAGAGCGAGACCCGGTCTCTACTAAAAATAGAAAGAAATTACTTGGACAACTAAAAATCTACATATAAAAAATTAGCCGGGCATGGTGGCGCATGCCTGTAGTCCCAGCTACTCGGGAGGCCGAGGCAGTAGGATTGCTTGAGCCCAGGAGTTTGAGGTTGCTGTGAGCTAGGCTGACTAGGCACTCTAGCCCGGGCAACAGAGTGAGATTCTGTCTCAAAAAAAAAAAAAATCATACTACCATGTCTACATGTGAAAGAAAAAAGAAAAAAAACCAATATTCTGAATTCAGGGAAAGAAAATCTGAGATTAAAAAAATACATAGTATTCGAAACAGAATTATCCATACATGTCATCATTATCACTAATAAACATTTAGTGTATGTAAAATTTGACAGTTATTTGCTCTGTCTCTGCAGTCAGAGCCCCTCCAGTAAAAACCAATGTCCTAGAATATGGATGTACTTTCATGTTTTACATAATGATAAAAATTGACGGGCAAAATGATTTTTCAAATATACCAAATTATACCTTCTTGCTGGCTTAATTGGTTTTTCGTCAATGGCTATTACTTTAGCTTTAAGTTTCTTAGTTTCTCTGTTCATTAATTTACATTTACACCAAAAGAGCTTACTATATAAATAAACCTCTGGCATTTCGTTTCATAACAATACAAATCATTTTGTAATGTATGTTTGATTATTTTTTCCTGGACATTGTATAAAATTTTCAAACATACAGAAAAATTGAAAGAACTATACAGTGGAAACCTACTTATATGCTTGGATCATTACTATTTAGATTTTCTTAAAATGCAATACATCTTTACTGAATACTTTTTCACAAGCTACTTTCCCACTTTAAAAAAAACTCACTAACTAAATAACTAAAAATCTGGTTTCCAATCACCTTTTCCATTCTACTAAATCTCTGGATAGCTATATTACGGACATAATTTAGCCTCCAAAACTTTTCTCAAATGCAAACGCTAATGTAAACCATAGTTTGCTAAGAAGTATGCAACATTAATTAAAATGACGAGACTTAGAAAAATGCTCAAGATCTATGTTTTCTATATATTTATACAATGCATGAAAGTAAACTAATGAGTGAACTTTATGATATGTGAGTTATAACTCAATAAAGCTGCTGTTAAAAAAAAAAAGTAAATCATAACATTTGCTTTAGTTCAAATGAACAACCCTAAATATAAAAGGATCCTCTTTTGTATGAAGGTTCCAAAGACAGAAAGTGATTCCTGAGGGTACTACCAGAATAGCTACACAAAATATACTCTGAATTAGATTATAAACTAGTGCTATCATTAGTACTTTGGAGTACTGAAGTGTTTCTAAATTTAGAAGAAAGGTTGTTAGTTTATTCATCCTCATTAAAATGTTTTATATAGTTCTCTATATTAATATTGGGCAGGGGTATAAAATGGGAAAGTTAACATTAGGCGAGATTACCATCAGGGTAATATTGCTGGTTCATGCCTTCTGGAGGACCTTGTCCACCATGACTGTATTGGTCCCCATAATAGTCTTCCTGGCCTGAGTACTGCTGTGGTGGGCCTGAAAAACCACAACCAGTCAAGAAGTAAATAATTTGTTATCTATGTCATCAAAGGCTTTCTTTCTACTTTGATGTTCTAAGAGATTATTTCTCAGTTGTAGATTCCCTTCCCATGCTTTGGCATTTCAGATATTTTTAATTATTCATGTATACACACATACACATACACACATAGCATCTCCACATATTACATTTACTAAAATTAAGACCATCCATGCAACATCAAACAATATCGACTCAGATAAAGAAACACCAACATCTTAAAAAGAGGTTCAAACTGGTAGGAAATTAATTTGCTTCTTATTTTGATATTAGAGGTCTCTGAAATAAAACTGAGTTTTTGAATATATATTTAGTAATTTATTAAAAACAAAATGGTATTTTTTTGCTGTGAATTAATGAAGTTTTGATACAAAATTTTCACATATCTTTTTCCCAGAAAATAACAGGTAAGAGAAAATTGTACACCAGGAAGTTCCTATCTACCTTGTGACCCTTTTTACCTACTATATCCACTCACTACCTTTTGTAGTGAAAAAAAAAAATGAAGAAACAAAAAATCCTAACTTTTCCTAGATGAAAAGATCATTAAAATTTACAGCCTTTCAATTACTGTTATTCACATTAAGCAGAAAATTTTCCAAATGGAATCTTACCCTGTTGAGGTGGCCTATAGGGAGGAATCTGTCTCTGACTCATCATATGATTGCCCTGGTTAACTTGGCCCATCATTCCCATAGGTGGCTGCTGTCCTTGGTAATGCTGCCCGCCTCCCTGTGGCATATTGTATTGCTGAGAAGGAGGCTGCTGATGCATCATTGGACCTGAATACAAGATACAACATCATACACATAAAATTTTTTTTATATAACTTTAACATCTTAAGAAAAATTAGAGAATCTTTTATCATATAATCCACAAAATATATAATTAAATGCAGTAAAATCTGATTTCAAATAATATTAATAAAAACAAGTCTTTGAATTAAAGCTCATATGCCTAAAATAACCTGCAAACAAAAGAAAACAACCAATCCATGGTAGTTAACTTGAAATCCACTGGAATAGTATTCTTAGTCATTTTTTAAAAACAAAATAAATGCAATATATATGAACATCCTGAATGTATGTATTTTCCATTATGCACTATATAATATTTATCTATATAATCTTTCTGGAAAAGATATAATCCTTATGCTACACTAAAATACATAACAAAAGCACATTTCACAAAAATCACAGTGTATCAATAGCCAAACCAAGGAAAAGAAACCAAATTTCTAGATTTCCATTTTGTTCTCTTTTTCTATACTCATTAATTATATAATGATAGGTAAACTATACAAACATTTAATATACTTACATTGGTAGAATTTCATAAACTTTAATTTTGGGATCAAATTTTAAAGTTCCTCTTTTCTTTTCCCAATTACAAGAATTATAAACTACAAAGGTCTTTTTGAAATCAAAGGGCTATAGTGCTTCTTATGAAATTAAGATATACACAACAAACACACCCTAAAAACACCTAGGCAGAGAACTGAAATAAGCTGTAGGCTCAGAAATCTGAACTACACAGTTTCCAAAGTGAGTAATACCAGGATAGCCAAACCACCACTGCTACAGTATCACACTGGCAATAGTAAAAATATATCACACGAAATAATCAACAACAGCCATAAAGTCCCATGCTGCCATCTAACAATGTAAGCACCTCCTTACAGGTTCAGTGGGCCAGTTTTGGTATGGGGAGCTCATCGTTCTGCCATTATAACCATTACTGTCTCAGAAGTATGTATGAGGCATCTCGCAATTTACTGCTTATACAGCTCCATACTCCTCCCTTGACTGACTTGGGGATAATTTAAGAAGAAAGTGCAAAAGGCAAAGACTAGAGAGTCTGGAAAAGTTTTACAGGGAAAACTGCAGATGAGGCCAAAAGCTCACTCACTGTTTAATAATTTAAATAAACAAAACAAGCCCACCTCTTTACATATATTATTGATCTACAACTGCAGCAACAATGTAAGCAGGAAGACTTCATCTTGTTTCCAATCTGAAGAACTGTTTTATTTGAAGAACAACTTTATCAGAGCTAATCTTTTCTTCTATTCTCCTTCTTTTGTGCGTCTGCTTCTCTTCAAATTCTTTTTTCCTTCTAATTTTACATTATGAATATAAGCCTCTCAAAACTTACTCTGGGGCCATTTTTTCAAAAATGAAATAAATTCTTAACAGTAGAGACAAGGTGGCTCAGTCAAGTGTGGAGGGGAAGACAACTTAACACTGAATGCACATCTGTACTGCCAGTTACAGGCGTTCCAGTCACTTTCTATAAACCACTAACAACTTCTAGAGGTAAGGATCCTAATTTTCAAGTTTTTAGCCAAGATTATACAACTAACAGATACCAGCTGGGAACTAGGCAAACCTCAAGTTTGATTTTAAAGCAGATTTGTTCTGCTATTTTTCATGGTCTCTAGTCAAAAATAAATAAATTTCATAGCTCAGAAGCAAATTTTGCAATAAAGTTCTAAAACACTAGTTTAATTAAAGTTACAATTTAAAAACATATTTTATATATACCAAAGTATTGAAAGTTAACATTTATAATTTAATAGGCAATCTGACTGAGCATTTATGTAATTCCTTTTCAGTAAATGAAGGTTTTACCTTGTCTTCTCCAACACTGTCTAAAGACCGTTTGTCTTAACAGAAGGTGACTACCCAACTAAAGCATATAGTATGCACTGGAACCGAAATTCAAAAGAAAGCAAAACCATAATAGCCAAGAGAAAAAAAATACATACAAAAAAATTCTAAGCTTTGCTCTGAAGGAGAAAAGTAATCGTAGCTTAAGAACTAGATAGAAAAGACCATGCCACTTATGCTTTTTCTTTTGGGACTGTCAGCAGTTCAATCCCAAAGAGCTCAATTACCACCCTTCTTTTATTCTCTGTCACTTCCCTTCCTCTGAGGATCCCAGCATCATTCAGGATCAAGCCTAAAACCAGACAAAGAATGGAGTCACCTAGCACTACTAATACAATGTACTTTTCATCATTTTCCTTGAAGTCTTATCCATTAAAGACAACAAAAATTTATGACTTTATGACTTCAATTCTGATTGTTTAGGAAGCATATTCTTTTCCTTATGGTAATGAAATATGCTACACTGGCAATGTATATCTCCTGAGACACTAATGGAAATAAGAGTGCTAAATCTCAAAAGGTTACCCCAAAATACATTCTAAAAATTTGTACTACACAGTAAAATAACATTGAAAAATGAATCCATGATAACCATTTTCTACAAACAATGGCATCACATTACTTGTTTAAAGGTTTTTTTCATCTTTTATATAAACCATTTTGATGTTAAGATGTACCACAAAGTGTAATACACACGTGAAGACCCTATTAATGTCTTAATTACGTAGAATATATTTTTGCAAGTATTTTGCAAGGACATATTACAAATACTCATCATAACCACGTTATTTCTTCTCATTTTGAGTTTTATACCCTAATACATACTTCATGAAACAATGTCCTTTATTTTTTTATTTTTTTGGAGACAGAGTCTCACTCTGTTGCCTGGGCTAGAGTGAGTGTCGTGGCGTCAGCCTAGCTCACAGCAACTTCAAACTCCTGGGGTGAAGCGATCCTACTGCCTCAGTCTCCCGAGTACCTGGGACTACAGGCATGCGTCACCATGCCCGGCTAATTTTTTCTATATATTTTTAGTTGTCCAATTAATTTCTCTCTAATTTTAGTAGAGACGGGGTCTCGCTCTTGCTCAGGCTGGTTCGAACTCCTGAGCTCAAACAATCCACCCGCCTGGGCCTCCCAGAGAGCTAGGATTACAGGCGTGAGCCACCGCGCCCGGCCTGTCCTTTATTTTTAAACACATACAAAATATACCCAAATTACCGTATTTTACATTATTGGATTTGCATCAATGACATGGTTAATACTTAGTTTTTATCCTAAGTCAGTGGTCAAAAGGAAGGATTTTTTTTTAAGTTAAGATCAAATTTATTCAGTATTTATTATGTACTAGACACCAGGCCAGGAGCCATGGTGAAACAAAGATGGGCATTGTCATCATATACAGTGACTTACAATTAGACAGACCAAAAAGAATTTTTTAAGACTCAACTATAAAGAAAACATTGTTTTAATTAATCTGGGAAGAATTTTGAATGATGTAACTTTAAAAACATTCTATATACATACAACATACATCCATATACACATATATATTCACAACTTCAGACATAAACCAGTACACTGAAACTTCATAAACATTATCATTAATCATTAAATATTAATAATATGGTTAAAATGATAGCTAACATTTAATCAGCATTTATTATGAGCCAGGCAGTAAGCTAAGAGCTTTATATGTGGCCGGGCACGGTGGCTCATGCCTGTAATCCTAGCACTCTGAGAGGCCGAGGCGGGTGGATCCTTCTGAGCTCAGGAGTTCGAGACCAGCCTGAGCAAGAGCGAGACCCCGTCTCTACCAAAAAAATAGAAAGAAATTAATTGGACAGCTAAAAATATATATAGAAAAAATTAGCTGGGCATGGTGGCTCATGTCTGTAGTCCCAGCTACTTGGGAGGCTGAGACAGTAGGATTGCTTGAGCTCAGGAGCTTGAGGTTGCTGTGAGCTAGGCTGACGCCATGGCACTCGCCCCAGGCAAGAGAGTGAGACTCTGTCTCAAAAAAAAAAAAAAGAGCTTTATATGTATAACTTATTCTCCCCTCTCCTATAAAACAGGTAGCATTATTATCAACTTCATTTTACAGACAAGAAAATTTAAGCCTTACAAATATTAAGGCTCTTGGCTGGGCGTGGTGGCTCACGCCTATAATCCCAGCACTCTGGGAGACAGAGGCGGGAAGATTGCTTGAACTCAGGAGTTCGAGACCAGCCTGAGCAAGAGTGAGACCTTGTCTCTACTTAAAACAGAAAGAAATTGGCCAAACAACGAAAAATAGAAAAAATTAGCCGGGCATGTGAGTGTGTGCCTGTAGTCCCAGCTACCCAGGAGGCTGAGGCAGGAGGATCGCTTGAGCCCAAGAGTTTGAGGTTGCTGTGAGCTAGGCTGACACCATGGCACTCTAGCCCAGGCAAGAAAGTGGACTCCATTTCAAAAAAAAAATATTAAAAAAGAGAGAGAAAAAAAAAAAAGACAAATATTAAGGCTCTTACCCCAGGTTGCATAGCTACTAAATGCAGAGAATTCTATAGCCTCTGCTCTTAACCACTATGTGTACCTCCTTTCCAGAGTCAAATCATACTTCTCCCATGTCATCATCTACCACAAAAACAGTTATGTATATCTCTATCACTGTAAGATAAAAATCAACCTATTTGTAATAAGAATTAGACCATGAAATTGCATAGATAATACCATCCCCATGCCTATTTTCATGTTCATATTTCATCCTTTAAAGCTCACACTTTACTACTTGTTCCTTAACCATTTAATCTCAAAGTGAAGCATTTATACTCTTATTTGAAGGTATTGCTAATAACTTATTTGCAAGAGAAAAATCCCTGTATTACAACAAACTCAGTTAGCTAACCTACTATGTTTAAATAGCCATTTAAAAGGAATACGAGTCTTTACTTACCTAAATTGTACACCTGTCCACATTAAGAATTTAAGTAACTCATAATAACATGTTTACATATAACTCAACCAAGGATAAAAGAACAAGAGCCAAGTAACTAAGAAAATGTAGGATGATTATCACAGAAGCTTAGTGAAGTCACTGCAACTAAGTGCAAACTTAGTTGAGTTTCCCAGCAATCAATGAAAAATGGGAACCACGATTCTAGCTATTAAAAAGAATAACAGCTCATTAACATATAAAATTTTTCATAACTTTAAACTTTTAGAGAAACTCTCATAAAAGTATTAAAACAATAGTATAATAATAAGTTTTGTTAATGTCACTTGTTTTTTCAGTGACACAAACCATCTGTATATGCAGTTATTCACATTAACCATTTCTTTAAGCTGCGATTCTCAACCATAGGCTATTTTGTACCCCAGGGGACACTCAGCAAAGTCTGGAGACATTGCTGGTTCCAACTACTGGGGTGGGGGGTGCCACTGCCATCTAGTGGGTAAAGGACAGAAATACTACTAAACATTCCACAGGACAGGTCCTCACAATTATCCACCTCCAAATGTCAGTAGTGCTGAGTTAAGAAATAATGGATTTCTCCAGGACACAATTTTAAATTACAGGCATCTTTACAAACTAGTCTGGGAACCAGATTACGTATTTAGCTTTCTGGTGAGTGAGAAGTAGAAAAGGGATGTGTTGTGGCTTAATAAATTCAGCAAAATAAAAGGCTAGGATATTAGACAAACCCCTTAAAAAGATCCCTCTTAGTTTCAACTATACTATATCATAAAAATAACTCATAAACAAAGACACTTGTAAACATATATTGTAGGATGAATTGAACTCCCAAAGCACTAGATTTATGTGGCACAAGTGACAATTGTTATGAGTAAGGACCCTAACTTGCCCAGGTAGAAAGCCAAGGAGATGGGCGACATTAGAACATCTAGCTCTGTGTTATTTAGTATGAAGCCTTAAAGTTATGAACTATCTGGCACAGAAGATTGTCCTGCCCAGAAAAATCTGAGGGAAATAAGCATGATTTGGGATATTTGTTAAAACGTAATCTGTAAAACTTACCATATGACCCAACAATCGTATCTCTCAGTGTTTATTTCAAAAAAATGAAACTTAGGTCCAAATAAAAAACATGTACCTGTATACAATTCTTTATAGCACGTTTACTTGTAAAACCGAAAACTGGAAAAAGCCAAAACATCCCTTAAAAGGTGAATGGCTAAATAAACTATGGTATATCCATACTATCGAATACTACTCAGCAATAAAAAGGAATAAACTATTGATACTTATCACAATTTGGATAGAACTCAAAAGAGTATTAGTTATGTTGAATGAAAAAAGTCAATCTCAAAAGGTCGCATACTGTATGATTCCATTTACACAATAGTCTCAAAATGACAAAATGACAGAAATGGAGAAAAGATAATACTTGTTACCGGGGATCAGAAATCACTGGGAGGAGGGCACACTACTGTATAATACCTTGGTAATTTCCTGTGAACCTGTCATTATTTCAAAATAGAAAAGTTTTAAAATAATGAAGCTAAATTTTATAATCTACTAAACTGAAATTCACCTGGATTTTGCCTCCCAAACCCAAAAGGTCTTGGTATAACTGACAGTCATCTATTTTATCAACAGTAACAGACAATGCCTTCTTTGTTTCATACCTGAAATGACAGTTGATGGATGACAATATCACTTAGAAGGATGCTGGTTTTCTAATTTGTTTTGGTAGGAGGATATATATATATCTAAGCTAATCAGTCAGTCAACATAAAGGATAAAGTAGTAAACAAAACAAGACACAGTTCCTGACTTCATGGAACTGGAAGTCTAGAGAAAAATAATTAAACACATATTTACAAATAATTTGTAATTATAAGTACTCAAACTGCTGCTACGAGGATCCTAAGTATAGGCTACCATACTTAAGTGGACTTGTCTATAGAGTAATTTAAAACTTATATAGCAAGATTAGAGGTGACTTTTATTTTATGCTCTTTTTTTTTATATTTTCCAGGTTTTTCATATTAAACATTAGTTATTTTTATAACCAGAAAAATGTTATTGGGGAAAATTTACATCCTTGAAAAACTCATCCATTATTAGCAACACTGATCAGTTATAACAAAATATCTAGTCTGAACTACAATGTAATGGCTGTAACATATCTAAAACTATAATCCAAACTTGCAATATTAACAATATTTCATAGACTAACCAATTTTAACAGTAAAGAAAAATGAGAGTACACATAATTCTCATTTATTCAAACCCACTATAGGGATCAAACATGACACATAGTTCTACAAAATAAAATATCTGAAGTAATTTCTTCATTTGTAAATTTTCTATGTTGTACTTCAAATTCTCGACCCTGCCCAATGTGCTTCTTCCCTTGGCTGATGTTAAACCGTATCCTCTCCCTGTAATAAATCTTAACTGTGAGTTTAATAGCATTCATCGAGTTCTATGAATCCTTCCAGTAAATTATCAAACCCGGGGGTGGTTTTGGGAACTCCCAAACTTGCAATTGGCGTCAGTGAGGCCAGTCTTGGAGACTATACCCCATAACTTCACAGCTGGCTAAACTCTTACAGTTGGTACCAGAGGTGAGGGCAGTGTTGGGAATTGTGACCTCTAACTCCTCAAACACATTGCTCCTGCAATTGTCCCTTTCTTGGCCCCCTCTCTTGTTTCATCAATTTCTCCGAATTATTCATTCCAATCAATATACAAATATGATTTACTATCTTTCCATCTCTAAAAAAAAAAATCTTTCTTGACCTTACATCTTTCTCCAGCTATGAATCCATTTTTGTTTTCCTGTATCAAAAAATAACTGGAAAGAACTGTTTTAACTCACTGTTACCACTTCTTTTCTTCCCCTTTTCTCATGAACATATTCTAGTCAGGCTTTTGTCCCTATCCTTCCACCAAAAATGCCCATCTTGATCAATCATTGCAAAGGTTGGTTTTCAATTCTCATCTTACTTGACCAATCAGCAAAATTTGATACAGTTAATAATTCTGTTTTAGAACACTTTGTTCCTTAGTTTCTAAGACTGTACACTCTCTTGGCTTCCCTCTTAATTCACTGGCTACTCCTGCTCAGTCTTACAAGTATTCCTGGAAGGAGTCCTTCATGTTCCCAATGTCAAAACGTTGGAGAGCTCCTAGACTGAATCTTCTGACCTCTTTTCTTACCTACCTTTATTCATTTCTTAAGTGACCTCTTTCAATACCATGACTTTAAATACACTGACCTCTCCCCAACTCCAAACTAATATACCCAACTGTCTCCTTGACACATCCACACTTGGATATCAATAGGTCACTCAAATTTAATAGGTGCCAAGCCAAACTCCTCAATCTGCTATTTCCCCAGATTCTTAACTTCAGTAATGGCAACACCATTCATCCAATTACTTTGACTTTGAAGTCATCCTTAACTCTGTCCTCCTGTACTCCACATCCAATTTATCAGCAAATCCTAGATACCATACCAGTTCTACCTTCAAAATAGATGGTAAAAACCTGGGCAACATGGTAAGACTCCGTCTCTACAAAAGATAGAAAAAAATTAGCCAGGCATGGTGGTGTACATCTGTAGTCCTAGCTACTTGAGAGGCTGAGACAGGAGGACTGCTTGAGCCCCGGAGCTCTAGAGTACAGTGAGCTTTAGTCACGCCAAAGCACTCCAGCCTGTGCAACAGAATGAGACCCTGTCTCAAAAAAAAAAAAAAAAAAAAAGGGTAAATACCCCAAACTGACTACTTCTGATTACCTCCATAACTATCACACTATTCAAAGCCACCACCATCTCTTACTCAAATACAGCAAGAGCCTTCTAACAGGTTTCCCTGCTTCACCGCTGTTCAACCGTTTTGCATACAGCTGCCCAAGGTATGTTTTTAGAAACATGCATTCAGATCATATTATTCCAGTGCTTAAAACTTTGCAGGAGTATCCCCCCCCCTCAGAATAAAATCTAAAATCCTTATGGGCTACAATAAGGTCTTTCAAGGTCTAGTCTTCACCTATCCCTTGGACCTTATGACTCCCTACCTTCACTTACTTAGCTCCAATTAGAATGGTCTCCTTGCTATACTTCAAATGCACCAAGTATGCTCCAGCCACAGGGCTCTTGCTTGCTATTCCTTCTGCCTGTGCAACACTCTTTTTCTAGGTGTCTGCTCACCATCCTAAAATAGCACACAGATTGCATTTTTTCTTTCTGCTTACCCTGCATACTTCTTTACACAACACTTATCATTATCAGACCTATTTGTATTTTATATGGGTTCTTTAAAGAAACAGGAAGCTCCTAAGCTGATAACATCTATATAAAGTTAGGAACTTAACAGCATTTCCCAAAATGTATTACATAAAACTTTATAGACAGTCTTCACTTTATATACTAGTATGGGGCTGAATAAATGACCATGAAAGCTGAAATCATGCAAAACAATAATAATTAATGGGATATTATCCCATGGCCTTTAAAAATTTTTGTCAAGATATTAAAAATTACTGTCAATTACAAATGCACAGGGTAATGAAAAAAAATTAGTTCACTATAATTTAAAACATTAAAAACACTGAAAGTGTTTTAAGGCCAGGAACGGTGGCCAGCACCTATAATCCTAGCTATTTGGGAGGCTGAGGCAGGAGGATCGCTTGAGGCCAGTCTGGGCAATATAGCGAGTCTCTAAAAAATAAAAAATAATAAGTTACAGGGTTTTCATTCTTTGTTAAAATCTTACCAAGAGTTGTTTGAACAGTGGTTCCCTTCTGCTAATATTGTCACTGACAATTGAGAGTGAGCATCTTTTCCTTAGCTTAGCAAACTGTCATACTCAGAAGGAATATGTCTGGATTACCTTCCAACATTTCTTCCTTTGCACTTTCGATGCTGTGAAATATCTCCAAGAATTTCTTTAATGTGAAGTATTTTGCCAGTCTCACTTTCTCTGAAACATTTTCATCTTTTTCATCACAATCACTTTTCTCATTTGTATCAATGAGTTTTCCTTCATTAAGCACCTGTAGTGCATAGCTAGAGTCTCTCAAATGGCAGCAGTGTCAGCATTCCCATGGTCAGCAATTTCTTCTATAATTTTATTTACATTGGATATGGATTCCATTTCCAGCACTATCACTTTTCATTTCTTTGTTACATTTTTATCTTTTTTAGCCAAAGTTCCTCTTTCAATTATACAAGTTTGTAAAATGTCACACAGGTTTAATGTTGGGAGCAAAGGAAGCAACACAACTACAAACTTTGTTACATGTGCACAAACTGACAGATAAACAGTGACCAATCACTGACGAAAATCTAAAAGTGGCATGAGTGGTCACTGATCATTGACAGGCATCTGTTATTTACATAGTGATTTATGGACTGAACAGATAATAGCTAAGTTTGTACTTTATGCAATTACTCAGTTAATATACCACGGTAAGTGAAATTTGAATGGTGGTGTTGGGGGAACAGGTGTTATTTAACTAAACTGTGGTAAATGAAATTCACACGTATCAGAACAGTACAAAGCGAGGCCTGCCTGTATTTCCGTAGGACATCTGTTTCCTCATGCATGGAATGAGAATAATAATAGTACTACTATCTCGAAGATATTTTGAGGATTAAAGATGACATATAAAACATTTCAGTACAGTGCCTGACACTAAAGGGCATTCACTAAGCATTAGCTCTTATTTTTGATAAGTAATATGTCAAAAAAGAAAAGAAAAAGAGCCCCATGATGTATTATATTAATTAAAAGCAAATCAGTTTCTTTACTATAAAACTTCTCAGGCCTTTTAATATCCTAATAAGCATGCTGAATCACAATAATTTACCAATAATTTTTAAAATAATTTTATCAAGGACAAAATGAGCATTGTATTGGGGAAAGGCATGCCTCTAACCCTCGCTTGGGTGAGGCAAAGACATAAAATGTAACCAAAATGTTTGTACCCTCATAATACCCTGAAAAAATAATAAATAAATAAAATAAAATAATTTTACCAATTATTATTTTACCAATTATTAAAATCTATGTGGGCCGGGCGCGGTGGCTCAAGCCTGTAATCCTAGCACTCTGGGAGGCCGAGGTGGGCGGATCGTTCTGAGCTCAGGAGTTCGAGACCAGCCTGAGCAAGAGCGAGACCCCATCTCTACCAAAAAAAAATAGAAAGAAATT
>CAUYSK010085309.1:0-51456 GCA_963575035.1 Avahi laniger | reverse complement strand
TTTACAGGAAGCATTTGCCCACGGTCAAACCCGTAAGAACAAAATCAGACACTGGTTGCCGGGGGCTGGGGGCAGGGGACCGTCTAATGGGCACAGGGTTTCTTTTCGGGGTGATAAAACGTTCTGGAGTTTGACGGTGGCGGGTATACGACGTTGAGAATGTGCTAAAAAAAAAAAAGCCTCCGAACTATACACTTAAAATGGTCAACTGTACATTTCGGATCATGAATTTCAAGTTATATCAATTTTGCCTCAATAAAAAAGTATGTTAGTCATCTCGTACTTATATCTCCCACTATTTAACAAAGTGCTGTGGGCATAAAAACAGATCATTCAAAAACATTTTTTACCTAGCATTGTGGGAGGCCGAGGCCGGGCGGATCGTTTGAGGTCAGGAGTTCGAGACCAGCCTGAGCAAGAGCGAGACCCCGTCTCTACTAAAAATAGAAAGAAATTATTTGGACAACTTAAAATCTATATAGAAAAAATTAGCTGGGCATGGTGGCGCATGTCTGTAGTCAGCTACTCGGGAGGCTGAGGCAGTAGGATCGCTTGAGCCCAGGAGTTTCAGGCTGCTGTGAGCTAGGCTGACGCCACGGCACTCTACTCCAGGCAACAGAGTGAGACTCTGTCTCAAAAAAAAAAAAAAAAAATTAATAAAGAGGAAAAATATAAAGGTCGATACAGAAATATTTTAAATTTTTTTTTTACATTTACTACTAGAAAAGGCATAACTTCTTGAATGGGAAGAGCATAAATGACTTTTCTCATGAGAAGGAGAAAGTATTCTAGTCATTATGTAATCCCATTTTTCCATCAAAGGATACTCAATGTAAGGAAGGTTGACAGGAATAATCAAACCCAAATCTCCCCAGGGTCTAATTTACATGAGGGCAAGAAATCCTGATTACAAGAGAACATTTTCATTCTTAAGATTAGTAGACAGTGGAATATTATTTATTTATTTATTTTCTCGAGACAGGGCTACCCAGGCTTGAGTGCAGTGGCACAATCAACTCACAACCTTGAACTCCTGGGTCAAGTAATCCTTCTGCCTTAGCCTCCTGAGTAGCTGGAATATTATTTAATCCTTAAATAATAGTATAAATAGTAATGACGTACCTAGAAAGATTCAGTGTATCCAGATCTCAGTGCAAGTTGCAGTCATCTCCATACTCCCAATTTACATTTCTTCAAGTATTTGACTCAGCGTGACTTATATCCACTGGCTTTTTCTTTATGTAGAATGTGAGCTGTAGGACCAGGAGGTAATCTAGAAATCACGTACTTATATGATCATCTATTTATAGTCATAAATAAAAAAAGAAGGAAGCCAAATTATTAGTTATTGTTTTAATATCACTCTTCTCCATGAGTTTCAGAAGATCAAGACCACCAGTTAGCAGGCACAAGAAGCTGGAATCTGCCTGGTCCCAGATGTCTGAGTGGGGATATCAGAGGCAAGATGCTGTGGTTATTGAAAAAGGGCCTTGTTAATATTTTAGACAAAGATCTACAAGGTTGTTAGATAAAGGCCACCAAGAAAGGAAAGGGCTTGACTTTACAGCCATTTCCATATATGTAAACAATTCTTATGCCATTTAGCAGACTTTGCTTTTGCTGCCCCATGTCTTCTCAGACCTTTTCCCTCTGAGACCTCAGTGGAATAGACAACCTCAGGACTTTGAAATTTTATGCAGTAGGCACAGCCTGTCTTCCAGTTATCTATTGCCATGTACCAATCTACCCCCAAACTTAGTGGCTTATAACAACAGTAATCATTTCTTTTTCTCACTCATTTGCAATTTATGTAGGTCTCCTGAGGAAGCTCATTTCTCCTCCACATAGCAGATGGGGCAGCTCAGCTGGGGAGCTGATGGGTTCAACTTGCAAGATGGCTCACTCTAGTGGCTGCAAGTTTGTCCCGGCTGTCAGTTGGGGGCTCAGCAGTGGCTGTGGGCCATGCGTCTCAGCTCCTCTCCATGTGGGCCCTCTGCAGGTTGCTTGGGCTTCCTCACAGCTTGGTGGCTGAATTCCAAGAGAGCAAGGGGCATGTGCGTGGCATTTTTGTGCTCTAGTCTTAAAAAATCACATAGCATCACCCCTAACATACTCTTTCAGTTGAGGCAGTCACGAAGAGCTACCTCAACTGAAGTGGGGAAGGACATGTACCCCACCACCTAATAGGAGGAGTGTCAAGGTCACATTGTGAGAAAAGCATGTGGGATGGGAGAGATTATTTGAGGACATCTTTGGAAGATACAGTCTGTCACACACAATTGCACTGCTATTCCTCAGCTTGGTGATTTTCTTTAGCCCCTCCAAGAGGACTTCCTTCCTTCCTCCCATCCTTCCTTCCTCCTGTTTTTCCTTCTTTCCCTTTTCTTTTTTTTTTTTCAGAAGTGAACCCTCTATGTTTAGCAAGCTTCCAAGTAAGTGAATCTTTGAAAAAAAGAGTTTGCTTTTTAGTAAGTGAAGAAAAAATCTAAACACCTAGAACCAGTGATCAGACAGTGGATTGGAGATGGGGGTACTGGGTCTTTCCTTGGGCAAGACAGAGTGCTTTGAAATAGTTCTGTGACTCCAACTTCTTCTCTGGCAGGTAAAGAATCATGTGAACAAGCTTCTGAAGTCAGTGAAGCACAAACTACAGACAGTGATGACATAGTGATACCTGTGTCTCAGAAATGTCCTAAGGCAGTAAGTACAATGAAGTAATGATTGCATGTGAGACAAGACTGTAAATAATGACCGTGTGCTTAGTGGCCACATATGTGAAATTCCAGTCTAGTTTTAATGAATCTGATGGAAAATGGAAGTTATAGTTAAATTTACATTTTGTGTAAATGAGAGTCTGTTAATACAGTCAGATTCAGATAAAAGAATCATTTTCTTGATTTGATGTAAATGTTGCTTCAACACTTCTCTCTCTTATCTGAATCCCTTGCCTACCTCTTCTTGCTCTCATATCCTTCATTGTGTGCTATGTTTAATGCACAGCCTGAATGATATGCCGCATCTTTAAATCCACCTAAGAAGAGCAGGTTTACTTTGGGAGGCAGAGGTTGGAAAAGAAGGGTTTCTTCATGGGAGAGCTCAGAGAGATCATTCAATTTCTGCAGTTTTTGATTCAACCTGTAATTATTTGTTAAACATTTCAGCCTTTAACCTCTTTTGGAAGTGATTGAGGACACACACACATTAATAAATATCCACAGATACATTCAACAATCATTGTATTAGAATCTTATGGGATTACAAATGAACTAGAAAACAATCACTCTTTTTTTTTTTTTTTAAGACAGAGTCTCACTCTACTGCCCTAAGTAGAGTGCCGTGGTGTCAGCCTAGCTCACAGCAACCTCAAACTCCTAAGCTCAAGTTATCCTCCTGCCTCAGCTGCCCAAGTAGCTGGGACTACAGGCATGAGCCACCATGCCCGACTAATTTTTTCTATATATTTTTAATTTCTTTCTATTTTTAGTAGAGACGGGGGTCTCACTGTTGCTCAGGTTGGTCTCGAACTCCTGAGCTCAAACAATCCGCCCGCCTCGGCCTCCCAGAGTGCTAGGATTACAGGCGTGAGCTGCCGCCACACCCGGCCAACAATCACTCTTTTGAACCAGTGCTATCTAGTACATTTAAAGGTGCGCAATACGTTTCTGTTGAATGAGTAACTGAATGAAAGCTTAAGATCTATTTGAAGATTATGAAGCCCATTAGAAACATTAAAGAAGAATGTAAGATGACCTAAAATCAAGTGAGTAGATTATGTGATACAAACTCTAAGGCGTGTAAGAATTCAGAAAAGGGAAATTATTGCTGCTTTTGTAGAGGTCAGATAACTCTTTCTTGGAAGTCAACACTGGTGCTGAGGAATTGCAGGAAAATGTAGGACACTGGAGTAGGGAGAAACAACTCAAAGTGAGTAGACTTAAACATTTAATATAACAAATAGTTAAGTTTCTCTTCTGACCTTTTATATCTTTTTTAGACATCATGTAGTTTAATATGTTGAGAAATGCTTATAAAACAAAGATTAGATCCACAGAATGTTAGGATTAGATAAAACACCTTAGATTTTATCAAGGTAAAGAAGATTAAATGATATGTCAGGATTAGAGTTAGATAGTGAAATGGCTTGAACTTGAGTCAATTTTTCTAAACCATGCCACCTCTCAAATTAACCCCGAAAGCAGCCAGCTGATGAACAATTGTTTTTTTGTGTTTTTTTTTTTTTTTTTTTTAAGAGACAGAGTCTTGTTCTGTTGCCCAGGCTGGAGTGCGGTGGTGTGATCATGCCTCACTGAAGCCTTGAACCCTAGGCTCAAGTAATCTTCCTGCATCAGCCTCCTGAGTAGCTGGGACTACAGGCATGCACCACCACACCCAGTTAATTTTTTATATTTTGTAAAGACATAATCTCGCTATATTGCCCAGGCTGGTCTTGAACTCCTGGCCTCAAGTGATCCTCCCATTTTAGCCTTCCAAAGCACTGAGATTATAGGAGTGAGCCACTGCACCTGGCGAGAAAATTTTTTAGTTGTAACAAGTCAGCCAGATTACATTAAAAATATTATCCTAAAATTAAAGGCTCCTAAATAAGATGTCCTTTTAGAAAACTTCCTTTGTGTATCCAAAAGTGTTATTTGAGTAATTAAATATGATAACTGAGTCTACTTAAGCAAAAAATTAGTGTTATTATCAAATTAAACTTACAATGCAGGCATATATATATTAAATCATTGTTGTATTTCAAAATGATTAGACATAAAAGATAGAGGGGAGTTGAAGACCCAGAGTCAATACTTGAGTTTTGTCACCTTTCTGCTTGGGGTCAGCCAAGATGATGGAGGAGGCAGCATAGTTAATGCTGAAGAGCAGGAAGGTTTGGTTCAGACAGACAGTGATTCAGATCCTGGCTCTCCAACTTACTAGCTATGCAGCTTTGGGGGAGTTATTTAACCTCTCTTAGGCTTTGTTTTCTCGTCTATAGAATGGTAATATTAAGTAGACCTACCTCATAGTGATATGGCAAGATTTAAATAAGGTAAGGGTTTAATATGGTGCCTGAAGCAAATTAAGCACTAAATGATAGTGATGATTTTGATGATGACAATAGTCTATGTTCTTTGAACTATTCCAGTTCTCAAGGTTAAGCTTTTATAATCTGGAGGTGGCCCCTACCAGGAAGGACCAGGCCCTAAGGGGAAGGAACTGAGGAAGAGGGGTGTCTTTTCCTCTCTGCCCGTCAGGTCAACTGAATAGGTTGTACAGTACAATTTAAAGAATAACCTTCCAAAATGCCTTTCCCTTATACTGCTAAAAAGTAAAGCAATCACGATACATATGAGTCTTTGTCTTTCTTTGGGTCCAGAATTAGGATGGTTCCTGAGTTAGTAGGATGTGTGTAAGACTTGTTCCCCAGGAGGCTCTACATTAGTCAGTACAAGGTTCCTAAAGGCCCCGTATTTATCTTCTCTCTAAGAATCTTCAGGAAATGCTCTCAATCCAAGCCACATGGTTTCCTCCAGATGAAGGCTCTTTTCTGGTTTTAGGAATCAATCTCACACTCTGAATGGACCATAGAAGACTTTTCCCTCCTCTTTTTAACAGCTCCTAGTGAAAAGGGAGCAATCATTTCCATTCGCTCTATGGTCTCAGATTCCTGCCTGTTTAGCAATAGTGTGTATCAAGAACCTCAAAGTTTGTTGTCTTATACTCTTAATTTCAGGTTGTCGTGAATGTCCTGACCCATTTGTGTATGCTGGTTACTTAATTTTAGGAACCCCACTCCACAGCCAAATTAACTAGCTCACCTGAACTAATAAGCCAGGGGGAACTGTCCGGCACTAATGCTGCATGACTAACTGCTCTCAGGGGTTCTGACAGCAAGTTCAAATAAGTATATATTTCAATGGTTAATATTACTAATTGTATACTTTTTTTGCTATTAAGTCCCAATATAATTATATAATGGGACTAGCTCATGAAAGAATTCTGAATCAAAGAAAAATATTAGATTGAACCATATGATACTATCATACTTAAAGATAAAAAATGATTGACTATTGTCAGTTTTGTACAGTCCAACCTAATAGGAATGAATAAAGCCTCCATGTACCTGGATCAGATTTTAATCTTATTCATCCTCCTAATTCATCAGCGTTGTTAAAATAAATTTGAGGTAATCTGCATAAATATGGATTTCTAATCATTGCCCCAGGATTATTAGCAAGTTCAAAATTTTTTAAATTTAAACTATACAAGTAAGGTAGGAATACTTTTTTTTTTGTAAAATACTAGAATATTACAAATAAAGCTAAGTCACTTAAATTGACCACTATTTACAATCCCCTGCTGCCTCTGCACCCCTTCTCTCCAGTCAAACCATTGCTTTGGACTTTGGAGTATATCTTCTCAGACCTTAAAAAAGAACTTTAAGCCAGGTGCAGTGGCTCAAGCCTGTAATCCTAGCACTTTGGGAAGCCAAGGTGGGAGGATTGCTTGAGGTTAGGAGTTCAGCCTGAGCAAGAGCGAGACCTCGTCTCTACAAAAAATAGAAAACTTAGCCAAGCATGATGGCGCACACCGGTAGTCCCAGCTACTCCGGAGGCTGAGGCAGGAGGATCACTTGAGTCCAGGAGTTGGGAGCTTGCTGTGAGCTAGGCTGAGGCTGCTGCACTCCAGCCTGTGTGACAGAGCAAGAGACCCTGTCTCAAAAAAAAAAAAAAACCTTTAATATTTATAGTATAGTATTTGTCTTTTTATTCCTTCAAATAAATGACACTAAACTGCACTTATTCTTTTAAAATCTTTTTGTTTTGAAGTAATTATAGATTTGTAAACAGTTACCAAAAAAGACATACAGGAAGGTGCTATGTAACCTTTATCCAGTTTCCTTCATTTTTTTTCTTTTTTGATGATATTATTCTGAAATATGCATTTTTCAATCAGTAATGTTTTGGGGTTCCATCCATGTTGATATACTTAGCTTTTTCTAGTATCTTCCTCTTAACTGCTAATCAGTATTCCATTAAAATAATATATGATCTTTTATTTAGACAGAACTCTAATGGGCAACAGTGATTGAGCTTCTACACTAAAGGTCAGGTGCTTGGTGTTCATTAACTTAAGTGCTTGATGTTCATGAACTCAGTAAAGCCGCACAGCAGCCTTGTGAGTTACTCATTCTTTCAACAAGTAATTATTGAGTGCTTGTTTTAGTATCTGTCAGGCTCTGCGGATACAAAACGGTGAATAATCATACTTGTAGTCACTGACAGGAAGAATTTTTAAAAAATAAAAGAAGCAAAGTAAAAAAAAAAAACCCAACAAAATAGTGAATGATGGTGAATGAGACAGACTTGGTCCTTTCTCTTCCTCCTTGAGTCTTACATTCTACTGAGGGAAAACAGAAAAATCAGTGAACAAATAAATAAACCAGAGAAGCTCAGATTCTAAGTACTATGAAGGAAATGAATAGGGTTGTTAGGTTGACAGTAAGGGACCTCTGGCTCCTCTTGGGGACAAAGGCGGGTGCCCTGAGCAATTGCTACATTTGGAGGAGGAGGGAACGCCCTACCAATCTGCCAATCAGAACTTAATGCTCCAACTGCAAAAAAATGCAGAGGATTCTCTAGTCCGCTGGCCAAGCAACACAGGTACAACGGGATCTGGAAGGTAACCTAGGACAACCCAAGGCTAATTATTATGTCTTTAACTTAAATCTACGTTACGGTGGAATTTCAGAGAGGCTCATGGGAGATCCACACAAGTAGTAAAAAAACTCAGCTTATATAACTCCCAGCTGTCCATCAGAGTGGTTCAAGGGTACTGTCAGAACCACGAGGACAGTCCAAACCAGACACTGTAGAACAAAACCCCAGACCATAACCAAGGCCTTTCTGTTATGATAAGGGGTCTGTTTGTCATCTGTGGCAAATGTGTCTTGCTCTTGTTCTATAAACCTATACCTATATCTTGTTCATGCTTTATAATCCTATCTTTCTCTCCTCAGTAAACCTCATTTCGTTCTTACCTTGCTTTGGTCATTCTTCGGCAAAGAGCACACCAAGAACCGAAAATGTAGACTGCTGACCCGACAGGGTGATATAATCGTAATGGGAGGGTTAAATTAGGAAAGGTGTTAGGAGAAGATTTCTCTGAGGAGGGGACATTTGAACTGAAATCTGAAGAATGAGAAGGGAAGAGCTAAACATCTACTGGGTCAGAATTAGACTGTACCCATCTCGGTTCGTGGAAATGGCGAATGTAAAAGTCCTGAGGGAAGAAAGAGTTTGGTTTATCTGAGGAACTGGAAATCAAGAGAAAACTTCCTGCAGGAACTGGACTGGGAGCCTCAGCAGAGGCTGCCTGACAGATTTCTTTTGGTCACATAGACATAATGATCCCCCTTTTCAAATGAGCATGGCGAGGCCTAGAGAGGAGAAGAGCTTGTTTGAGATAATGTCTAATACATTTTTACTGAGTACATACTGCGTTTCAAGTATTGTGCCAAGTACTGGATACTCAAGTATAGATTGTAATGGGACACGGTCTAACTCTTAGGAACATAAAGTGTCTATAGTTTACTTAGTCTAATCAGGAAATAAAACACTACTCAGACAATGATAATGATAGTTGCTGTAATGGTGTATGTGTAGGCACTATGGGAGGTAAGAATGCTTCCCTTTGCTTGGAGTGTTGGAGGGTGGGGGAAACTCGGTGGTGTGGGTGACCCCTCAGCTGTCTCTTGAGTGGTTAAGTATGAGCTCATTGGATGGAGTGTGAGGAGGAGATGGACGGAAGGACAAGCAAGTGTAAGGGCATGGGGCACAAGGCAGCTCGGAGCCATGGGTAAGCTGGCAGACGTTGCCCCTGGCCTGTGGGAAGGCTCAAGGGAAGTAAAGGGGAGACAAAGTGAGCATACAAGTCAGGGTGCAACCAGAAAAATAGCCAATATCTTGTGCTTCAAAAGAGAGAATTTAATATGAGGAGCTTCCTATAAAGGTGGTCTAAAGACTGAAAAAGCCAATGGAGATTATCAATATCAGAAAGCAGTAACATAGGGCTAGAGGCACCAAGGGAGGAGGAAGCGTAACACAGCCCAGGAATGGGGACCATCCCACAGGAGCTGCACCGGGAACCACAGCAGAGACTGCCTGACAATGCCTGGGATGGAGGAGAGAGGGCCTCTCAGGTGGGAGTAGAATTCCCTAACTTCTCCCTTCCTCATGCCCTCAAGGCTCCTGACAGTGTCTCTCGTTAGCCTAATCTATTGGCCAAGGAACCTGGAAAATGAAATGAGCGTGAGTCAGCCCCACATATAGGGAGAAGAATGCGGGGGGACGGAATGGATAGAACAGCAAACAAACTAATGATGACAGCATTATCCAGATAGGGCTGGATTGTAAAAAGCCCACACATAGGAATTTTAACTTAATCTGTAAGCAGTGGTGGGCCATGGAAATGGAGGGTTTTAGTCCAGGCAAGAGGTGAACTGAAATGATAGCCACTGGAGTGGAAGGCTGGAGAGTTTGAGTGATGTGTAAGAAGTAGATTTTACCTTTTATTAGTTCCACTTTCAACACACATTTACTTCTCACCACCTCCACCACTCCTATTGAGTTCAAGCCACCTCGCGTCTTATCTGGATTATTGCAAAGTTCCCCTAAGTGGCCTCCCGTGTGTAGTCCAAGTGATCATTTGAAAACGTTAGTCAGATCTTGTCACACCTCTGCTCAAAATCCCCAACAGCTCCCCAGCTATGTGGTCCTACACTTGGCCTGCATCTACTTTAGAGCTTCATCTCCTACCACTGTCCCCCTGGATGGCCTCTGTGCTGTTGCTCTAACACTGCAGGTGTGCCTCCCCTCCGGACCTTGCACTTTCTCTTTTTTCCACTTGGGATGCTCCTTGCCCTGCTCCCTCCCTTCCTTTTTGAAGATGTTTGCTTAGATCTCACTCACCGTAGAGACCTTCCCTCTACCCTATAGAAAGTAACACTCACACCTCCAACCGAGCACTCTCACCCCTTTGACTCTTAATTTCTCTCCATGTCACTGCCTGATGTGTTGTACATTTGTTTGTGTATTTGTTATCCAAAATATAAGCTTCATGGGGACACAGACTTTGTTTACTGCTATGTCTCCAATGATTAGAACAGTGCCTGACATCTTCTACTTATTGAATAGGTGCTCAGTAAATATTTGTTAAATAAATAATTTGACAGGACTTAGTCACTGTAGGCGTGTGCAGAGTGGGACCAAGGTAAAGGAGATGGAGGTGTCTACACTAACTCCCAGTTACCTGGCTTTGGCCTTGGTGGATGGTGATGTCAGTAACAAGTTTGACAGAGGTATGTGGTGACAGAGAAGGAGATGATAAACCCAATTATGGACATATGGGGCCTGAGGTACCCACGAGACGAGGTGGGGACACCTAGTGGGCAGGTAGATCTGTAGGTCTGGAGCTCAGGGGATATGTCTGAGATAGAGAGAGAGGTTAGGGCAACATCAGCCTAGTGCTGGTTAAAATCCTGGAAGTAGGTAAGATTGCTCAAGAAAGCACAGGGAGGGAGATGAGAAGGCCAAAGACAGAATCCTGGGGCACTCAGGCAGTTAAGGGACGGGAGAGCAAGAGGGGTCTCCTGAGGAGAGCAAGGGATAGACAGAAAGAAGGGAGGAAGACAGAAAGGGGCAAGGCCACAGAGACAGGGAGTAGACATTCAAAAGGGAAATGACAATCCCCTTTGTCACAGGCAAGGTGTCAAATAAGTGATTGAAAAGGGTGAGATTGGGCAGCGCGGTGGCTCACGCCTGTAATCCCAGCTCTCTGGGAGGCCGAGGTGGGCGGATTGTTTGAGCTCAGGAGTTCGAAACCAGCCTGAGGAAGAGCGAGACCCCGTCTCTACTAAAATTAGAAAGAAATGAATTGGACAACTAAAAATATATAGAAAAAAATTAGCCGGGCATGGTGGCGCGTGCCTGTAGTCCCAGCTACTCGGGAGGCTGAGGCAGGAGGATCGCTTGAGCCCAGGAGTTTGAGGTTGCTGTGAGCTAGGATGACGCCACGGCACTCTAGCCCGGGCAACACAGTGAGACTCTGTCTCAAAAAAAAAAAAAAGAAAAAAAGACCAGCACGGTGGCACAGCGAGGAGAAATGTGCAATGGAAGCGAGACCTTAACTTGCGGTAAAGGCAGGACAGCTGCGGCTCTCGGGGCTCATCTCTCCACGCTCCGCAACCCCAGCCGGCTCTCCCTGCTGAGCACGCACGTGGGGAGGTGGGCTCATGTGCACAGGCTCTGCGTATTACGTCATGTCTACAGTTCACACGTACAGTCCCCAAGTCCTGCTGAGGGGCATAGTCCCTCCTCATGCAGCCCCTGGAGGGAGCACCCAGGGCTGAGGTCTGGAACAGAGCCACAGCCCGGCTGAGCAACGGCTGGGAGGCCAGGGCACTGGGCGGTGAGAGGGTCCCGGGGAGAGCAGGGGGTTCAGGGATCTGGAGGGGACACAGGCCTGGGCACCTACCACCATGCTCCTGCCCCACAGGCCCCCACCACCAAGGCAGTCTGAGGGACCCTCTCGCCCACATCCCTCCGGTGACAGTTTCATGACTTGGTTGCTACCTGTTAGGCTTGTCTTGGCCCTGTTTGGCAGAAAGGAAGCCCGCTGTGATTTGTCACCGGCCCCCAGCCCTGTCCAGGAGCACCCGAGAGGAGCCAAGCCAGCTTTGTGGCTTAGCAGGCCAGCTGGTGTGAGGAGGGAGGGGCCGCCAATGCCCAGGCCCCGCTGGCCCAGCCTGTCAGGGCCAGTGACATGGGCTGGCAAGGGGGGCAGAGGCAGGGATCCTGGGCCCTGTCGGGCGGGGAAGGCCTCCCAGCAGAGGTGCCCCATCTGGGGCAGGGCCAAGTGGGACAGGGGAGATGGCAGCCAGTCACCCGACACCCGGGGAGCAGGCAGCAGAGGCAGCCTGGTGACCGATGGATCTGCTGATAGAGGTGACACCAGATATCCTGTTGTGGGTGGGTCCGGGGAAGGGGAGGCAGGAAGGGAGAGAGCCACACTCAGACTTGAGCACTTGCTGCAGGACCCCGGCTGGAGCCTTTGCCCCTGTGCAGCCGCAGCTTACCCTTCTGGAAATGTGCCGCTGCGAAGGTGAAGTGCACCCACCAACAGGGACCCTGGCACAATGCCCAGCACAGAGTGTGTGCTCGAAAATATCTGCCCTTGCAATTATGGTGGTGGCCAAATGCTGGACAGATCCACCGCCTGGAAGCTCCCGGGGACAAGGACAAAGCGTGTTTCACGTGCCACTGAATGGCCAGCGCGCGGTTCAGTCACACAGCACGCCACACTCAACACGTACTCATCCACCATCCCGCAGACTGAATGCACGAGTAAAACTACAAATGAGCAGCCACTAAGACCATCTACCCGCTAACAGGACGATCTCGAGTAAGAATCTGAGCTCAAATCTGCCCCCTTCCCAGCTGTGCAACCACCTCACCCCTGAGAACCTCGGCTTCCCCACCTATGAAATGGGAACAATGATAATTAATAAATGCCATCTCCACACTCTTGAGGCGAGGCCCAATGCAGAAGATGGATATGGGAGCCGAGCAGCTGCTATTAGTGCTGTGCCATCAGGCGGGCGCCCGTCTCCAGCTGCGGTGGGTGCTGGCTGCTACCCACTCACAGCTGCCCCCTTCTCCTGAGCGCACTGCCCGTGGCTTATAGGAGCTGCCTCACCTGCCTGACGCTTGGGAGGTTAGGCCAAGCGTAAACTGTGAAGCACCCTGCATGAGTGTGGGCTTGTTTTATTTTCCAGGAAACACTGAAAGAAAAGCTGGTGATATCAGAGTAGGAGGAGGTCTGCTCTGTGGGCAGAGTCATGCTGCTGCCCTGCCCCCACCCCAACCCTGCCTCCATGGAACCCACTGGCAGCTCAGGGAGACAGATGCGACCCGTAAGAGCATAACGTCGGGGATAAGCACTGTGAAGGACCGTGACGCAGGGGCAGGTGATGAAGGACGACAGGGACTGCTTTGATGAGGTGGTCTGGGAAGGCCTGTCTGAGGGGTGGTGTGTACAGAGATGTGAACATCGGGAGCCACGCAGACCTCTGGGGAAGAGAATTCAGGGCACGGGGAATAGCAGTGCAAAGGCCCTGGGGCAGGGTGTTTCATAGGTCCAAGAAACGGCCAGGAGAGCAGCAAGGCTGGAGTGGGTGAGATGAGGTCCAAGGTACTGGGCAGCAAGATCAACCAGGGCCTTGTAGGCAGTTATAGGACTTTTTCTAGCACGTTGGCTTTTATTCTGAATGAGAGGGGAGCCATTGAAGTGTTCTGAGGAGAGGAAGAACGTGATCTGATTTAGATTTTTAAAGAATCTCTTTGGCTGCTGGGGCAGGAGGGGCAGGGAGCCCAGGCAGACGCTGCAGCAATAAACCAGGAGAGCTGCGGTGCCGCTGAGGAAGGAGGGCGGCAGCAGAGGCCGCGAGAAGTTGTGGGATTCTGGGTGTCTTGACGGTGCAGCTGGAAGGTTTTAGTGATGACTCGCTGAGGAGGTGTCAGAAGACAGATGCATCCAACTGCCAGTTTACAGAGAGGACAGAGGAACGTGCTAAACTACACCATGGGGATGCAGTCAACGAAAACCAGACTGTGGGAACTTCCACGGGACAAATCACCTGCTCGCTTCAACAGAGAAATTGCAAAAGAATAAGAAAAAGATGGAGAAGAAAACTAGGGACTGAAAGAGACTAAGACGTATCAACTAATCACAGTGTGTGGACCTTACTGGGATCTTGATTTAAACAAACTGCTTAAAAAAAAAGACATTGTAATGTCTGAAACAACAGGGAACATGAATACTGAGTGAATATTGATTATATAAAAGAATTATTAGGCCGGGCGCGGTGGCTCACGCCTGTAATCCTAGCACTCTGGGAGGCCGAGGCGGGCGGATTGTTTGCGCTCAGGAGTTCGAAACCAGCCTGACCAAGAGTGAGACCCCGTCTCTACTAAAATTAGAAAGAAATTAATTGGACAGCTAAAAATATATAGAAAAAATTAGCCGGGCATGGTGGCGTATGCCTGTAGTCCCAGCTACTCGGGAGGCTGAGGCGGGAGGATCGCTTGAGCCCAGGAGTTTGAGGTTGCTGTGAGCTAAGATGACGCCACAGCACTCTAGCCTGGGCAAAAAGAGTGAGACTCTGTCTCAAAAATAAAAAAAAAAAAAAAAAGAATTATTGCTTCTTAGATATAAGAATGGAATTGTGATCATGTTAGAAAAAGCCCTAATCGTTTAGAGCTATATCTTGATATATTTATGACGAAATGCTGCCTGAGATTTGAATTCTGACATTACTGGGGGCTCAGGGGTAGGAGAGGCAGCCATGAAACAAGACTGGCCAGGAGTTGGTAACTGATGAAGCTGAGTGATGGGTACCTGGTGGCTCATATAATATTTTCTCTACTTCTGTAAATGCTTATAGTTTTCCATAATGAAAAGTTTGCAAATGAAAGAAGAGGAAGTCGAATCCAAGAGCAGGTACTGAATGCCCTAAGGCCATCGGTGAGTCGAGTCAGGGCCAGGACCTGGCCCAGCCCCCAACCACCCACCCTCCTGCCTGGCCTCGGCTGCCCCTCCTGCACTCTGGCAACCAGTCAAGGCTGGACCCAGGTAGGTCAGAGATGGGATCTGTGGCCCTGGGGAAGGCCCAGGTGGGACAGAGCAGGGCTGAGGGATGCAGAGTCTCTGCCAGGCCCTGCGAGAAGGCATGGGGAGAGCCCTGGGCCACCTGCCCCTGAAGGTCCAAAGAGGCGTGGTACTTAAAATGCCCAGCATTGGCAATCCAGAGGGGCCACCTCTTGTGTTCCCGTGCCAATTTCCCCGCCAGGCCCTGAGCCCACTGTTCACGTCCCAGCCTTCACAGCTTGTCCCTGCTGCCACTCTGCCTGGAGTGCCCACCACCTTCCACCTCTGAATCTGACCATCCTTTCCTCCGGCAGGAGACTGCCCAGCCCCAGTCTTGCAGAACACCCCTGCCTCCAGCCCACTCCTTGACAACAGGGCTGCGGCACAGACATCCTGAGCACAGCCTCCGGAGCCAGGCTGCCCGGCTGTGAACGCGGCTCAGCCATCCCCTCGCTGTGTGACCTCAGGCAAGTCCCTTAGCCTCAGTGGCCCCATGTGTAAAATGGGGATAGCCTCATGAGGGTACTAAGAGGACTAAATGAGTTAATAGATATGGATAAACAAAGCAGTGCCTGGCACGTCAGTGGATCCCAGGCCCTCTCCTTTGTGCCCCACGGGACAACCCGGTGCCACGCGATCACCACTTTCCCGGACACCTGGCTTCCGCCCTGCTTCCTCCACAGCCGTCCTGAGACCCGGCGGCACCTCACTCTCTTTCCCAGCTCGCCAGCTCCCATCCACCACAGTGTGGGCAAACAAAGGAGAAACGGTCCAGTTAGAAACCAGCCACAAATAAAAACTCTACAAACCCAAGTGGCAACACGTGACTCAAATGCCATCAGATTAAGGGGAATGCATTTTACGTGCTCATTTTCTAGCTTTCTAAGAAAAAAATCCCGGGTATTATCAAGCACAGTTTTAATTTTTTATGAGTAACGATGTTTGTTGTAGAAAGTGCAAACACCACGGGATGGCCGAAAGAAAGGGAAACATCCGGCCTTTCCTGCCCTCAGCCTCCGGGGATCCCCCCCGCCCCCCCGCAGAGTCAAGCCCTAATCACAAGCAGGTGTGCAGCCTCCTACACATTTTCATGCAAATATGAACACACAGGTACTATGTACATATGTGCATTTTAACAATTGGGCCATACTAAACACATTGTTCGACAAAGTCACTTGCTTTAACCTAGCAATTCGCTGTGACCAAGACCCCCACTGGCATTCAGTTCTGCCCAGTCTTTTCTCTCAGAGTCCCCAAGCACCTAAAACTGCCTGGCACACAGCAGGCATCAAAGAGCCACTGGCTAAACTGAAGAATGGACATCTGCCTAAAATCACAGCGTATCGAGAGGGCCATGTCCCCAGGCCTCCTGATGGACATCTAGTTTTGCCGCACTGAACGTCTGTGCCCAGCCATCCTGCACCCTGCTCCGAGTACACCTGTAGGATCAGTCCCAAAAGGTGCAACTGCCGAGTCAAAACCTGGACCACTACTGTCAGAAAGACAGTGCCAACTACTCTCCCCGACTGACGTGAGAGTCCCAGGTCCCCATACCCCCCCGCCGGATGAGAGCTTCCTTATGATGAGGTCTTTTATTTCTTGAACGGATTAACCTTATTTAGTGACTCCACCCTTGATTCTCAAATCTCCCTTTGTCCCACCCGAATAAGTGAGAGAACTGTCGCTTCATCATATCTCAGCAGCACCAGGGGCCAAGAGCCACGGTAAGGAGCGACCCTGCAGACAGCACACACAGAAACAGTTTACAGATGCCAACTTCGAAATAGCTTACGTATTTCTAAAAACAGACAAGTTAATCTTTTAAACGGTCAACTTCAAACAAGCAGCTATGGGCCCCTCCCTCAATACAAAAGAGAAACTAGGACCCCCACGTTCTCCCTCTCTCTCCATCCCTCCCTACCCCGGCCTACAGTGGCCACATTTAGTTAATAAAAATTCAAGACACCCAGTTAAATTTGAGTTTCAGATAAATGACAATAAAATTTTTTAGTACAAGTATGTCCCATGCAATATTTGGGGCATTCTTATACTCAAAACCAAAAAAAAACACCAAATTTGTTGTTTATCTGAAATTCAAATTTAACCGGACACGATAAGTTTAAATTTAAATTTATCTGGCAAACTCACCCCGGCCCCTACCTGGCATTTTAATATTAGCGATTTTTAAATAGTAGCCAAGGCCTCCTCTGCCCTCCCAGTCTTCAGGCGTCCTGTGGCCCCTTGATGCCCAAGCTTGAGGTCTCCAGAGGCACCAGCCCCAGCCCCACGGACACACCCCTCCTGGAGAGGGCCCCACCAACGCCCCTGGCGGTAGACTTCCTGCCTCCCCTGAGCCAGCTGGGGCCAGGTCCCTGCCGGTCTTGGCCCCTTGGCCACTCTCCACGTTCCTTCCAACCCATTTCCTGGCGGCGAACACTATCTGTTGCCCCAGCTGCTGGGGTGTGTCCATAGGTGACCTCAGCTGGCAGCCCCTCCAGGGGCTGCAGCTACCGCAGAGCCACCTGCCCAAGGGCATGCCCACAATCAGTGCCTGCTGGATGCTGGTGTCTGAAGTCCTGACCGGCTCAGCAAATGTGCTCTGAAGGGCCACTCTAGCCCCAGAGCGCCCCGTGGGGTCCTCTGAGGTTGCCTGCTGGGACGGCACGGGAGCTCCTCTTCTCCTTCGGTCCCACCCTGCTTCCTTCCTCCTTCCCACAGCGGGCCGGGACCACTGCCCTCCTGCCTGCCAGTCCCCGTCCGGCCCTCCCCTGCAGTCCAGGGTACCCCTGGCTGGAAACCAGCCACTAAGTGCCCACAGAGGGTGGGTCTGACGGTGTGCCTAATGGGTTTCCTTCATTTGGCTTTCCAGTATGTTCTAAATTGTCCATGGCAAACACACATTACTTTTGTAATAAGGAAAAATAATAAGAGCTTTTTTTCTAAGAAAAATGTAAAACCAAACCAAAGCAGCCCTCTCCCAATCCCTCTACCTGCTTCCCCAGGAAGGACCCCCAAATCAGGGAATGCCCCCAACCCATATGTCCTCCCTGTCCGTTCTGTCCCGCCAGGCCCACGGCCAGTTTCACTTCTCCAGCGAAGGCTTTCTGCCATCAACGGGATCTTGCTGGGGGCACATGCAAATTTCTGAGTGGGTTCCTCATCCCTAATGCGAGAGGGAGAATGCTAAGTATGCTCTGAGAGCGGTGACAGCGGTGAGGAGAGTATATGACAGGACAGTCACTCACTCCACAAGGGCGAGCTGGGGCCACTGTGCCAGGTCCTGGGGACACAGGAAACAAGACACAGATTCTGCCCCCCACAGACTCCACAGCCCTGTGGGGTCACGACAATCAAAAGCCCGAGAGGACACAGTGTGATGCAGGTTCCAGGAGGGGCGAGCAGGCTGGGGAGGGGGTTCACACACGGGGCCCCCAGCCCCAGCTGGGGAGGCTTCCGGGAGGAAGAGAAATCTCGGTGGGTTCCTGAGGGTGCGAGGGAGTGGGCGGGAAGGAAGAGGGAGAGGAGGAGGCAGAACAGCCTGCGGAGAGGCCTGCAGGTGAGAGAAGCACAACTTGCTGTAGGAACTGAAAGCCGGGCAGGGCAGCTGGGGGCAGAGGGAGGGTGAGAAGGGAGAGTCAGCCCAGGCCTGGGAGGGTGGCAGAGCCCTCAGGGAGACTGCATGGCCACCAAAGGAGCAACAGGGACAGAAAAGAGCTCTGCAAATGTTGACGTGCTTCACAGACACAGCCTTGTGGCTGGGCCAGAACCCTTGGTGGCAGCCTCTTTCTCTGACCTGGGTTTGCTCCTGCATACAATGGGGTCATGAGACTTGCCCAGAACTGGCTATGTGGCCCCCAGAGGCTGAGGACAGCCTGGCTTGGGCCTTTTCTGCCTCCTGATGCTGACCCTGATTTTTCTCCCAAGGGCTGGGACATGGGCGGAGACCTCAGGTCTGAGCTTAGGACCCCAGGAATAAAGGACCAACCCAGTGGCATGCGGAGAGCCAGACCCTCATACCAGGCCTTCCACCAAGCTGCACTGGGATTGGGCACTCAAACTAGGGCCCAACGCCACCTCTGGAGACAGCGGGATTGTGACACATGGCTGCCTATCACAGCCATAGCTGCCCCTCAGCTCCAGGCTTAGGAAAGGGCTAAATAGAACTGTGTGGTTTGGGGGCTCTCTGGTCCTGGGGCATAGAAAGCAAGCTCACGAGGGAGCTCACTTGCCTCCTTCAGGTTGCCAGCTATTTCCCAGGGGTCACATCCATGCAATCATTCATTCAGTCCACAGATATTTACTTGGTGCCAAACCCTGGTCAGGTGCAGGGGCAACGACAGAGATGCATCAGGCTGGTTCCCAGCCTGAAAGTACTTCTGGTTTAGAGGGTGACAAACAAGACACAAATAACCAAGCCACGAGGCAGACTGGCTCCAAGAACATGGGGCGGGGGGCAAGGATCTCACCTGGGCTATCAGAGCAGCTGCCTGGAGGGGGTGGCTTGAGAGTGGTGATTTGGACATGTGATGGGACATCCAGGATAGAGGACAGAGCCCCCCAAGTCACGGACAGATCGTCCTGCTTGCACCCTAGCTGTGCAGGGGCTGGGGCAATGCAGGTTATTTATGGTAGTGCCTAGAAAAAAGCAGCCACATGTGTCACTGCCCATGTGGTGCAGAGCTGGGCTGTTGGGGGTAGGGGACACGTGGGGTTTGAAGCTGGGTCTGGCCAAGCTATGGGATTTGCCACTGTGTCCCCCACACCCTGATGACCCTTGAGCCTTTTCCCAGGCCCTGTACGGTGAAAACAAGGGAGAGAGACAGCTGCGATAGGCAGCAAGTGGCCCAGGGCTTGAAGAAGAGGGCAGTGCCCGGCAGCCCATCGCGTCTGCTGTATCTGCGGGCCTTTCAGCATCACCTTCTCGCCTCCTCCCCTCCCATCCCAGCTGTGGGGGAAGGGGCAGAGGGACAGAAGGAAATACCTTTAATCATAAACCAGACAGGCATCAGCTGCTGTGTTTCTCTCCAGCCCACTCTGATCCGTAAATAGCCTACACAGCAAGCTGGCACGAGCCCACCCACCCCTTCTGGTACCAGAACACCCCAAGCGGGAGACTTGGACCACCCCAGGCCCAGGCCCCAGCTTCCCAGGGAACCTATTTCCGGCGCATTCCCCAGGGTAAAAGCCTCCACTGCCGGCTCCCTGCCCAAGGGACCCAGCGCAGGGGCATTCTGTCACTGCCCGGGTGATGCCTGCGAACTCCCCATCACCTGCAAAGCATCCCCGGGCGCGTGCCCACCTCTCTCCAGGTAACTGCACAATCCTGCCCGCACTGCCCCCACTCCGCCGCGCCGGCCCAGGAAGATGTCAGTCCGGGGCCCACCGCCAACACGCACTGCCTAAGTGGACCCCCTCCCGACCCCAGCCCTCTAACCAAGGGCCAGCCCCCCTACCTGGAGGCAGCGGCGCCGAGCACCACCGCCGGCGCCACGGGGCGAAGCGGGGCGTCCGGGGCCGGCTCAAGCCCGGACGACTTCCCGGGGGAGTGAGGGGCTGGCGCCGCCGCCGCCACCGCGTCTCTCCGGGATCGCGCCGGGGCTGCGGGAAGGAGGAAGGTCAGAGCCGAGGCGGGGGCGGGGAGGCGGGAGGCGGCGCGGACGCGCGAAGATTAGAGAGGCATTTTTAGCGAGCCAATGGCAGCGCGGGCAGGGCGGCGCGGTGGCTGCGCAGGTGGAAGCGCCGCGGCTGCCGCGGAGGCAGCGAGCGCTCGGCGGAGCGGGGGCGGGGGCGGGAAGGGGGAGGGCTCGGCCCCGGCCCCGGCCCCCGCAGCCGCCCCGCCCGGCTCTCCCGCAGCGCGGCGAGCACCTCGCGCCTGCCCTTGCTCCGCAGCCCCCTGCAGGCGCGGTCCGCGCCGGGGGTCGCTCCGCCCCCTTACCGTTTCCTCCGCTCCTGGGCCTCGCCTGCTCTCCGAAACCTTGCGCCCCTGTGGGGGTATGTTGGAGGTGTGTGCGAGCGAGCTCTGGAGGGACGACCCCCGCCGCCATCACCCACCCCGCCCTCAGCTTTACCCAGAAGTGCCGACTTGATCCCATCGTGGGGCAGTCACTAACCCTGATGCCCTAGTTCCAGCTAGACCTGCTGTCACCAAGGCAGACTCCAGGTTGTCTCCTTGAGGATCTCTGGGGAATTGGGGACCTAACAGGTGACACCCAACAGCCTTCGCTCTTTCTGCCTTGAACCCTGAATGCTCCCAGAGCCTGGACACTGCAGGGGGGAGTGGGGCCCCAGCCTGTGATTTACTCAGCACATACCTATTGAAGCCTCGCTATGTGCCAGTCACCGAGGAGGGGCTGGGCTACAGCAGATGACAAAACAGACCAAATCGCCCACAGTTCACATTGGTGAGGGAAGACAGATATTAAATGTAAGTAGTCTAAGTGTATATTTTAAAGTGCTATGCACGACGTTGAAAATAAAGCCAGGGACAGGAAGAGAGGTGGGTGGTGGGGTGGCTCCATTTGAATGTGAGCCCCGCAGGTAGGCGTGCAGACTCAGGTTTGCCACAGACCTCACCACTCCCAATTGTTTGCACCTGGGATGATCACATGTTTATTTCCTGACTTCCCTCTCTGTGCTGGGCAGCTTCAGCAGAGGCACTGAGACTCATGACCCCAGTGACCCACAGGGAATGTCTGAGTGCAGCATTTATCCATTCAGTAAGAATTCTTGGGCACTGGCTGTCTGTCAGGTGTCGGAGCCTGGAGGAACTCAACACCTCCTTGAGGAGTCCGGATGGCAGTATCTACCTCAAGGCTTAACAGGACAGCCAAGTGGGTGGACAATGTTCTGGAGAAGGTCAAAAAGCTCTGGGTCAGGGCCATCCAGGAAGGCTTCCTGGGAGAGGCAGAATTCCAACAGGTGCTGAATGATAGCTGGGATTCTGATGGGCCGGAAAGGGCAGGAGACAGGGAAGAATTACTGAGAAAGGCCAGTGAATCCAGGGCACATTTGGCAAGTGGCTGGGGCCGGGGTCACCCTCCGTGCAAGGAGTATGCTGTCACCTGGGGCTGATAAAGCCCCCAACTCCCACTCCCACTCCAGCAGTTCCTGGTCCCAGCTGCCCTCGCCGCAACCTGGAATTTCCCAGTGGCCCCAGGAGGAGCAAGTTGGGGAGCGTGCTTACTAGGTGAAAATGGTCGTGTTACTTCACCCCTCTGAGGCTCAGCCTTCTCCTCTTCATAGCTGCGCAGCAAGTTGCTTCATCGATCCGTGCCTTGGTTCCCTGGCTTGGAAAGTGGGCATGGCAACGGCACCTGCCGCCCAACACAGTCTAGGTGAACCGCTCAGCAGTAAGCACTCAGTTAACTTTGTTGTATTGATGATGATGATGATGATAATTACACTTGCCTATATGGTTATTAGAAACAGACGAAGAATGCAAGGCACGTAGCATAGTGCCTGGGACCTAGCATGTGTGCAAAAAATGCATTTAATAATAATCATAAAATGTCATTAACTATGTGCATCCCCAAGTCTCTCCCCTTTTGGTCTACCACAGCAGTGAGAAATTCCCTCCTTTAGACAGAACTTTCTTAATGTGAAGAGGCTGATTCCCCAAGAGGCTCTTTAAGTGCAATGCAGAATGAACAGACTTTTAAAAGCTGCCCCTCCCCTACTAATACACCAGCCTGGCTCCGTGTGTCATCAGGCGCTTTGATGTAGATGAGATGCAACCCAGGACTGGCAAGTTTTGAAAAGGCAGTGAAGTCCAGAACATGGGACGCAGACTGAGAGAGGACATGCGCCGTCCCTTGGCAGCCGGGCTGGCGGAGGACGGCAAGAACAGGAAGAGGGCATTCACAGGGGATGAGGGCGTAATGCCAGGGGCCGGAGCCTCTTCGGGCAGTGTGGGGAGGGTACCGGCTGGGCAGACCTGATTAGGCAGATGAAGGGGGAAGGGAGGAGGATGGAGAAGAGAAGCTGGGCTTATTCCATTAGGAGCTGAGGTATGCGGGGACTGAATTCAGACCTTGGCAGCCCCAAGCCGCTGAAAAAGTGAGAGCAGGACACGCATACAAACAGACACACAAACACCTGCCCTGTGTAATCCAAAATAAAATGTTATTTTAGGAATTGACACAACTTCCATGATTCCTAAAATTAAACTAGCTTCCTTCTAGATTTTGTGACTTATGTTCATCAGACAAGAATTATTTTTTCTCTTTCTCTCTCATCTTCTCTCTCTCTTATTGTTTTGTGCCCCTGCCCAGAGAATAAGATTTTCTCCCTTTTGCATAGCACTTTTCAAAGCACTTTTCATCTCTTTTGTCTCCCCAACAACTCACTTTTTTCATTAAATCTGACCAGGCCGGGCACTGTCACTGAAGCCTATAATTCCAGCACTTCAGGAGGCCGAGGTGGGAGGATCACTTGAGCCCAGGAGTTCAAGACTAGCCTGAGCAACATAGCGAGACCCCTGTCTCTACAAAAGATTTTAGAAAAATTAGCCAAGGCTGGTGGCAAGTGCCCATAATCCAGCTACTTGGGAGGCTGAGGCAGGAGGATTGCTTGAGCCTAGGAGTTTGAGGTCGCAGGTGGTATAATGATACCACCACACTCTAGCTTGGGCAACAGAGTAAAACCTGGCCTCAAACAAACAAACAGAAACCCAAAAAACTGACCAATATTGGCTTCCATGGGACCTTCTTTCCAACCTAGAGCTCCAAGCCTCCTCTGTTAGGCTTCCAGTACCGTCCAGAGCAAAGAGGCAGGCACGGCCTTCCCCAGAGGAGTTTTCAAATGCAGACAAGCCATGAAGGACATGTAGACAGAAGGACAAACCAGCACTGAACAAGAGTGTGAAATCAATGAATGAATAATGGATTGGTAATTAATATTGCATGTTTGGCCTGGGAGAGGAGGAGGGTGCTGGGGAGGCTTTTAATTCCCTTTTGTTCCATCCAACATGGAAGGCTTCAAGGAGCGGGTGAGGTTTTGAGGAGTTTCTCTATTCTTACCACGTCTCTGGTTGAAAAGGAAGGACAGGCATTTCTTCCCAATTTTGGCAGAGCAGGACTCTGAAGCCCAGAGAGGGAAAGTGACTGGTTCAAGGTCACACAGCACATTAGTGACAGAGCTGGGGCTGAAAACAGATCTCCTGACTTCTGGTCAGGTGCTGTCTTCACCAGATGATTCCTTCCCTGCAAACCTGAGTGGGGGTGGGGCAGGACAGAGCGTGGACAGCGACTGGCCCAGTGCAGCATTTTATTTTCTGAGCTGCCTTTCTGCAGCACGCAGAGGTGAGCAGGACTCCCCGCTACCCCCCGGGACAAAAGTACTTTAAAAACAGCCGCACATCTCCTTCTGCCCTCGCCTTATCCTCCCACCAGCTGGCTTCACGCTTGCAAATTGGGTTCCATCACCTGCCTGGTAGACAGAATCTGTTGCCAGCTGTGCCCTGAATCCTGAGACCAGGGAGTCAGGAGCCTTGGAACTGTGGCTTTCTCTGTCCGTGACTCATGCCTGGGGGTTAAAAATTCCCTGAAGACAGAGCACCTTGACAAGGCCCTCAATCTTGGGAGGTGCCTGGAGTTAGGACCCAGACACAGCCTACACTCAAGAGAGGGATCACTCCAGGACATACAGAGACTCTGGCAAACACAGAGCCCTTTTCCTGGACCGGGCATTTTCTAAGTTTTATACATATAAACTATAGGAATGGATATGATTACTAGCCCCTATTTTACAGACAGGAAAACCAAGGCCCAGAGAGGTTAGGTAACTTGCCCAAGGTCACACAGCTGGTAAGTGGTGGAGCTGGGATTCAAATCCAGGCAGCCTGGTTCTGAAAGCCATGTTCCTAATCATACAGGTAGGAAAGAAGCAAACATTTACTGAGGACATTACTATGTACGGGAGAATTTTACATACATGTTCTCATTTAGGTACTCTTATCCCCATTTTACAGCTGAGGAAACTGAGGCTCAGTGGATCCTTTGGGGGGACCTCTCTCAAAGTATAAAAACGGAGGACATTTGAGATTGTCCTTAGTGTACCAGCTCTGAAACAGGCCTCAGTGACACCATCGCCACCTAGTGGCTTCGTACCTTAAATGTAAGGAGAATATCTAAGCAGAGGAAAGTTGTCAAGTTCAGTCAGCACAACAAAGACTTTGGTTTTCTGTTTTAATTTCTGTGCCCTGAACAACAGAGAAGTATAATTCACTAATAATAATTTTTATATTTAAGATGTGGTCCTGGGCAGAGTTCACCATTTGTAACGTCATCCTCAACACTGATCCTCGGGGTAAGGGGAATCTGTACAATGTATTGATTTATCAGTTCTCCAAGGGCTGTCACATGCATTGTTTCATTTGACTCTTACCACACTGAACATTACTTGGACTCCTACTTTTTTAAATGAGGAAGTGAGACTCATCAAAGGGCATTGATTGTGTTGGTGTTTGAACCCAAGTCAGATGGCTCCAGGATCTGTGTCTTATAACCAGAGAGGCCCCATTGGGTCAGGCTCTCCTGCTCCTGGCCCAGAAAGGGGCGGTGAGTTGCCCAAGGATCCCAGTGAGTCAGTATCAGGCCTGGGTCTCAAGGCCAGGTCTCCTGAATTTCAGGGTTGAGTTCCTCTCCAACTGCGGGCTGTGTTTTGGCTTCTACCTCTTCCAAAGCCAACCCCACCTAAAGAAGAAAACAAGGTTTAGTCAAAGGCATTGATTGCCATGAGGCTGAGAAAATGATATTCCAAAGTATGGTGCTTTGGCATGCTAAGTACTTTATTTTTTGGTTTTTTAAAATTTTTTTTTTCAAGAGGTAGAATTTTGCTCGTAAGCTGGAGTGCAGTGGTGCAATCAGAGCTCACTGCAGCTTTGAACCCCTGAGCTCAAGCGATCCTCCTGTCTCAGCCACCGAGTAGCTGGGACCATAGGTGTACGCCACCATACCTGGCTAATTCTTCTTACATTTTTGCAGAGACGGGGTTTTGCTATGTCACCCAGGCTGGTCTCAAACTCCTGGCCTCAAGCGGTCCTCCTGTCTTGGCCTCCCCAAGCGCTGGGATTACAGGCGTGAGCCACCACATCTGGCCAGCACGCCGAGGACTTTGAACTGAGGAAATCGGAAGGCCTCAGAAGCAGCCTTGGAAGTAAGTTCTCTCTGACCTTCTCGTGCCCTCCTGTTTCTCGCTCCTCTTTCTCCCCTGCAGTGAGTCACAGAAACCAGAATTTCTCTTCTCCAGGTAACAGAAACTGGAGCCCCTCTCCCCCAAAGCAAGCCATGAGCTTAGAAAAGTCACTCTCTCCCTTCTCCCTTCTCCCTTGAAGAGACTTATTCCAGAAGGGTCCTGCCTCAAACCCAGGAGGAAGGAATGCTACCCACAGCGACCAAGAAGACTCTGGCCCGACCGGCCTTGCGGGGCTCCCCGCCGTCTGTCGCCCTTAGAGCGTGCCGTCTGTCCAACCGCATTTCCACACGGCCGGCTGTTCTTCATCAAACCTAAGGATAAAAATAGACCATTTGCCCTGGGTCTTCATTTCTGAAGGCTCTCATGTCACGTAAAACTTGGATTAAATAAATTTGCTATGCTTTTCTCTTGTTACCCTGTCTTTTATTAGGAGCGTTGTCCCAGCCCCTTATGTTGGGCGAGGAAAGGGATCACCCTTTTCCGTTCCTATAAGGCTCCCAGCTGCAGAGCATCCCTTCCCACCCACGAGTTTGAGGTTGAGGTTGGGGTTGAGACCAGGAGTCTGAGCCTGGGCAACAGAGTGAGACTCTGTCTCAAAAGCAAAAACAAAAAAACCCCAATTTCTTCTTTGCTGCTTCTCAGTCTGAGAGCATGGGGTCGTCCTTCCAGTCGGACCTCTTCACCGCGCGGCCCAGTGTTAGGCCAAGAGAAGAAAACAAGAGCTCCAGCAGATTTGCCGCCCGCCCCCTTGCCCTCCTGCCTCCCGCCCCCTTCCCAGAGCCAGGAGGCCAAACCAGAGGAGCTGGGACAGCATCGTGGGGTTTAGGGCCGGGGGCTGCATCTGACCCCGGTTCTGTCACCAACTCGCCACGTGGCCTGGGCTGGGACACTTCGCTTCTCAGCCCTGGTTTCCTCACCAACGCAGTGAAGCTGATCACGGCGTCGTGTGTTGGAGCTAAAGCCCGAAAACCACCTACGAGTCCCTCCACAGTAGGCGCATTAGACACGTCGCAGCACTGCCGGGCAGTGGTACATCACGCAGCTGATAAAAAGGACTAGGCTGCCCTTAACGTTCCAATATGAAACAATCGCCAAATATCTACTTTAAGGGAAAAAGGCAAGATGCAAAGCTGTGAGTATAGTCACTACCATTTGTGTATTAAAAAGAGGTAGTGGTGGGAGAATACATACTTACGTTTGCTGTAAATGCAGAGCACATTCCTGGCAGGACCGAGGACCTGGGAACAGCGGCTGCATCTGGGAAGAGAAGCAGATGGCTGCACACAGGGCGGGGAGACTGCTCTACAAACCTGCATGCTCCTCTTCCACATGTGAACCAGGTGCGGGGCTCGGGTGGACACCCAGGTGGTCTGACCCCACGTGCTGCTGTGCCGCCTCACCAGCGCAGGTGTCGTGGGCAGCTCGAGAGAGTCGAGAGCACTCAGCAAAAGTGAGGAAGCTTCACTTATCTGGGCAGAAGCTTAGCTTACAGCATTTCGAGGCTGCGACAGATTGTACTTTCCAAAGACGGCACCGACGATAGCTCCCGTCCCCCACGCTCTTCTGCAACGTGACCTTGCTCTCCCCATCAAGAGGTGGGGTCTGCTTCTCTGCCCCTTCCCATCTGGGTGATCTGTGACAGCTCTGACCAACAGAAGATGGCAGAAGTGGTACTGTGCTAGTTCCCAGCCCAGCAGCTCCTGCTTCCTGCCTCAAGCCTGCGTTCCTGCCAAGAGCCGTCTGACAGCAGCACCAACTAGCAGCCGTGAGACGGAGAAAGAGAACTTCCAGCCCAGCCCGGCCTCAGAGACTCCAGCCCAGCAGCGATCTGAGTGCAAACATACATGAGCCCTCCAGCGAGAAAACCACCCGCTGAGCGCGGTCGACCCACAGACTCGGGAGAGATGATCATACGTTGTTGCTTGACGGTACTACGCTTCGGGGTGGTCTGTTATGCAGCAAGGGGTAGCCAGAGTGGAGGCTTTAAAGTGAGGCTACTCGTCGTGGGGCCCGGTTCTTGGCTGTGGCTCTGCTGCTCGGTAGTGTTCAGCCAGGCAGAGACCCTGGCCGGGCTCCTCCGTGTCAGGGTCCAGCAACGACGGCCACCGTGAGGAGCGGGCCCAGGTGTCGTCAGTGCTCCACCTGCTTGTCTCTCTTGGTCTCTGCTTTGCCCCGATGGCCTGGGTGGCACCATTAGCACCATTTCTGGTTGTACTGACGGTGTGCCCGGCTGCCTTAAGCTGTGAGTCACTGTTTCATGGCATCCGTAGATCAAATGCCGGAGCAGAGGACGCTCCGTTCGCTGCCTGTCTCCCGGCAAACTGGGAGCTCCCTGGCACTCGGCCCATCCTCGGCGCGCAGCGGGATGGCTCTGCCCCATCACTGGGCCCTGGACTCTTCTAGGTCCCGCACAGTTTGTTCTCCTTGTCTGTCTAGTAAGTTTCCTCATGATCATGATTTTGCCCACGGACTAACTAAACACAATGGGTGTTCAGACTGTGGGTGTTCTATCCAAGCAACAGTTCATTTCTTCCTTCATTGCTTGAACTAAATGAAGGGCCTGCTGTGTCCCGGGCTCTGTTCTAGGTGCTAGGAATATGGCCGTGAACAAGACACGCACAATCCCTGCCTGCATGGGGCTCACAGCCTGGGAGGGAAGACAGACGATAAGCAGATAATCAAATAAATATGAAATAATGTCAGGTGGTGGCAGATGCTATGAAGAATAACCCCAAAGTGCTGGGATTACAGGAGTGGGACACTACACCCGGATTTCTTTTGGGGTGATGGAAATGTTCTGGAACTAGGTAGTGGTGATGGCTGCACAACATTCTGAATGTGGAATGTGATTCGACAGCTAGACAATAATAGGGGATATTCGTTATAGGAGAGTCAGTGAATGTTCACAAGAAATCGTCAATACAACATAAAAATGACCTGAAGAAAGAATCAAAAGTTCTGGACCAAATTCACATCAGCAAAATTTGATTAGAGAAATTATGCTTGGTAAAACTAATGGTCACAAGGAATCCTGACAATTGCAGGAGCTTTAAACAATGGCACTAACAATGGCACTTGCTGTGTACTCTCCCCCCAAAAATTCAGTAAGTCATGTGCAATTAAATAAGATTATTAGAAAGGAATTGATCCCAATGATAATCTCAGCAAGGTAAACATCAAAATGGAAAAAATGTTATTGCATGCTGTAGAATATTACTCAAGGAATTGTATTCTCTTGATACTATTCACTCCAGAAAATACTTTCTCAATGAAAATCATAATAGAAATAAATCTGATTAAATTTTTATATTATAAAATGGGGTCAATAGGCAAATCTGCAGAGACAGAAAGTAGATTAGTGGTTTCCAGGGGCTGAGGGGAGGGGTGAATGGGGAGTGACTGCTAATGAGTATGGGATTTCCTTTTTTTCCCTTTTTTCAGAGACAGAATCTTGCTTTGTCACCCAAGCTGGGGTGCAGTGGTGCAATCATAGCTCACAGCAACCTCCAACTCCTGGGCTCAGGTGATCCTCCTGCCTCAGCCTTCAGAGTAGCTGGGACTACAGGCGTGCACTACCATACCTGGTCCATTTTTTAATTTTGTTTAGAGACAGGGTCTTGCTATGTTGCCCAAGTGATTCTCCTGTCTCAGCCTCCCAAAGTGCTGGGATTACAAGTGTGAACCACCACACCCAGCCAAGTGTGGCATTTCTTTTGGGGTGGTGGAAATGTCCTGGTAGTGGTGATTGTTACACATTCTGAATGTAATAGATGCTGCTAAATTTTACAGCTTAAAATAGTGAGTTTTATGCTATGTGAATTATATAACTTCTCATTCTGTTGTATGAATTGTCTGTCTTTGTGTCAGTATCACACCATCTTGATTACTGTCACTGTGTAGTTTGTTTTGAGATCAAGAAGTATGAGACCTCCGACTCTGTTCTTCGTTTTCTTTTTTTGTTTGTTTTTACTTTTTATTTTTTAGAGACAGGGTCTCGCTCTATCACCCAGGCTGGGGGACAGTGGCATGACCATAGCTCACTATGGCCTTGAACTCCTGGGCTCAGGTGATCCTCCCAAGTAGCTGGGACTGCAGGCCCATGTTCTTCATTTTTAAGATTATTTTGTCCGTTTGGGGTCCCTTCAGATTCTATATGAATTTTATGATACATTTTTCTGTTTCTGTAAAAAATGCTGTTGGGATTTTGGTGTGAATTGCACTGACTCTGTATCTCATGAAGCCCCTTTTCTTACCTTCCTTAATGTTCCATGGCCTGGCGGGGAAGCCAGCACGGCCTTGGGCTGGGGCGGTCCTCAGCGCTCACCCTGGCTCTGCCACTTGCCAGTCGGCCGGCCGTGCGGGAGTGAGCCTGGGCCCGGCTGAGCTCCCAAGGCTCAGCTATCCCATCACAAGACGAGCGGTGGCCACTCTGCGGCTGTGGGTTGTCAGCCATGCGAGGACACAGTGGGTCTCCACAGCGAGGGAGAGTACCCGCCGTTCCAGTGCTCAAATCCACCTCCCGAAGGGAAGAATTCTCCTCCTGAAAAATCATGATCTTTACTGAGGCGAGTTTGGCGCTTTCTGCAGAAGGGAGAATCCCTTGATCTCTTGCTCCTCTCTGGCTCTGGGTTTGTGTCCCAGACACTGGATCTACAGTGGCCCTAAGTGGTAGGCAGGCCACAGAGGCACCAAGCCCCACCTGTCCTCCTCCACCCACGCTGCCCCGCCCACGCTTGCAGTGCGGCAGCCAGAGGCAGACCGAGGACCCCAGGCCCACCTCTGAGCACACCCTGCCCCCGCACAAGGCCCTGAACTCAAGCGAAGGAAGAAAAGCAGCTGTGGTGACTGCAGAAATGCACTATGACAGGCAAAGTCCCTGTCCCACCCTCCAAAGCTACAGCCTTCATCCAAATCACAACACATCCCGATGTCCTGAAACCCCCAAGCCCTGCCACCGAGCCTGGCTGGCACCTGAACCCAGAGATGGCAGCTGCGGACTGATGCGCTGAGCCAGGTGAGCTCCTGGGGTGACCCTGGCCTCTGGCAGCACAAACCTGCCCCCTCCAATCTGCCACCTCCACTCGGGAGCAATGGGGCAGCCATTGGCAGTGCCACACAGCGCCTCAGTGGCCCAGCTCCGTTAATGGCGCAGAACACTTAGCTGAGGACCTCCGAGGGGGCCGTCAGTTAGAATACAGGGCTTAGACTCTAGTCAGCGATTTTCAGAATAGGTGTCTGTAGCTGCAATGATTGAATTCGCATATTTATATTAAGGGTTTGTTGTGGGATCTCAGAGCACAAAGTGCCTTGCAGAGCTCACCCAGGCCAGGCTGCAGCAAAACCAAGCCAGAGCAGGGGTGTGCTGTGGCTGCGTTCCCAGACCCGTCAGACCCCAAGGAGCCGAGAGTGTCGCTGCGCCTGACTGAGCCCCCGTCACAAGCGCCAGGAGCGCACTTGCCATGGCAGTGCCCGGGCCCCGGGCCCACTCCAGAAGTGGGGCCTCTGACTGTCCCTCGTTCCCTCTCCATTCCTCCACACTGGGGGTGGGCCTCTCTGCCACGGCCTCCCCACTCTCCATCCGGGGTCAGGCAGCGAGAAGCACAGGGACCTCGGTGTCTACGCATTGTTCCCTAAACTCAGGCAGCGAATCCTGGCCATCTCCCCTCTGGCGGCAGCTCCCTCGTTTCACAGCCGTTATCCCCACTTCACAGAAGAAGACAGAGACTCCGGGAAGTAAAATGCCTTGCCCAGGGGCACACAGTTGGCGATGACCTGACTATAACGACGACCACCTGTCTCGCCCTCCTTCCGCTCGTTCCTGTGGGGGGAGGCAAATGGCCCCCGAAGGTGCCCAAGTCTGAGTCCCCAGAGCCTGTGAATATGGCGTGTTACACGGTAAAACAAACAAACGAACAACTTTCCCGATGCGATTGAGTTGAGGACCACGAGATCAAGAGATTACCTAGACTATCTGGGTGGGCCCGCCGTATCCCAGGTGTCCTCGTAAACGGGAGGCAGGGGAGGTTGCGCACAGGAGAGCAGGGCGACGGGACAGCGGGAGTAGAGACTGGAGTGGCGTGGCCTGTGGCCAAGGAAGGCAAGAAGCCTCTAGAAGCAAGAAAAGGCAAACACGGACTCTGCCCGGGAGCCACCAGAAAGAACCGGCTGTGCCAACAGCTTGACGTTAGCCCTGTGAGACGTTTCAGGCTTCTGTCCCCAGAACTGTAGGGGAATGGATGCATTATGTTTTGCACTACTAAATTTGTGGTGATTTTTACAGCAGCAGTAGGAAACGAGCATACCCAGCTAGACTCTAACTCTTGCATCCACCTTGCGAGGTAAAGGTTATTATTTCCATCTAACAGATGGAGAAACTAAGGCTCAGGGAAGCTAAATGGCCTTCCCAAGATCACACAGCTGGGATTTTGACGTACGCCATTCCAATAGACCCCCATTCCGCTACCCAGAGCAAAGATGGGCCCGAACACAGGGCTCTGGATACCACCCACACTATTTCCACTTTACCGGCCGGAGTGTGGCTTGGGGTTTATTGGTTGAGCTCTTGTGTCTCAGTTTAACCATCTGTAAAACGGTGTTATAGCTCTAACATTGCTGACACACAGTGAATAGGCAACCTGCTTTATCTCCTATGTTCTCAGTGTTGTACTGAACTGCCATTGGGATGCATGTGTCTGGCAGCCCTTCCATGGGACCAGGGCCCCTCCCAGAAGGCCGTGTTCCACATGCTTCTGTACCGGCGTCATCGTGTGCTGCCGACACCATCCCCAGAAGCCGGGGAGATCAGGCATCCTCCCTGAGCCAGCCTCCAAAGGCGTAGGGTGGATGATGGGAGCCAACAACTCCCAGCAACACACCCACAGCGTGCCCGTCCCCCCGTCCGTGCCTTTCCTAAAGTAAGGCCCTGCTCCACCCACCAGGGACGTGGAACGACGCAGGGTTACTCTGGAAGCATGCTGAGGAAAGGCAAGTGTGTTCAGGGAAGACTTTTTTCCCTCTCCAGTTTGTCATTGCCATCACCCGGTCTCCTGGCTGGGCCCTTAGGGACTGAGGCCCAAGCAGCACCTGTGACAGGTGAGCCATGCACATGACCTGGAAACTGGATGCTCCTCTGGCGCCGGTATCGCACCGAGGAGTGAGCCTAGACAAGGCCCTCTGGGCCCCCTCTCTGGGCCTTGGTCCTCCTTTGGGCAAAACAAGGTACTTGATTTTCATAGCGATATTTGCTCTGTGATTGTTACCTAAATCTAACCCCCATGACACTGCTGTCTCTGAGTAGATGCTGTTACATTCCCATTTTGCAGATGTGAAAACTGAACCATAGAGAGGACAAGTTGCCTTTCTACGGTCTCTTGATTGCCAGACACTTTGGTTTCAGATCCTGTTTTTTTGTTTGGTTTCTTTTTGAGACAGAGTCTCACTCTGTTGCCTGGGCTAGAGTGAGTGCCGTGGCGTCAGCCTCGCTCACGGCAACCTCAAACTCCTGGGCTCAAGCGATCCTTCTGCCTCAGCCTCCCGAGTAGCTGGGACTATAGGCATGCGCCACCATGCCCGGCTAATATTTTCTATATATTTTTAGTTGTCCAATTAATTTCTTTCTAATTTTAGTAGATACGGGGTCTCGCTCTTGCTCAGGCTGGTCTCGAACTCCTGAGCTCAAACAATCCTCCCGCCTCGGCCTCCCAGAGAGCTAGGATTACAGGCGTGAGCCACCGCGCCTGGCCCAGATCCTGTTTTCTTAACCATGCCATTGAAAACAAAAAACTTTACAGAATTAGCAGAAGCCTTGCTTAAAATGCAGCCTCCCCCATCTTTGTCCCAGGCATTATGACGCAGCAGGTGTGGCGCACCCAGGAACCTGTCATTTTTAAAAGCTTCCCCAGGTGATTCCCAGATGGACCTGGGCTACACTTTGAGAATCAGAGCTCTAAATGAATCCCAGTTCAAAAAAATTCAATGACACCAAGTGTGGGGAAAAGGAGCACCGACGGACGACAGTACCCGGGGCACCCGGCTTCCTCACTCATCTTTGCCCGTCTGATCCACTCCGGCTCACTGCCTGACAGCAAGATATCTGGGAAGCTCTGGCAGGTGGAGCCTCCTGTTTCACCTCTTAAGGATGAAAGGGACAGCCTCTGGAATTTGACCAGAGGCAGAAAGTCAGATCTTCACCTTGAGGGGAGAAAGCCAGGCACAGAAAGCTGCTGGAAGGAGAGGCTCAGAGCCTGCTCTCCAATTTGCAAATATCCACTTTTCTATGGCATCAGCCTAGCCAGTTTTCCCAGCCAGCCCCAGGAAAAAAAGCTGAGGCATCAGAGAGGAAAAGGCCCTGCCTGTTGGTCCCCCAGAATGTCAGGCCCCGGGCAGTGGCTGGGCCCGGCAGGAGAGACTGTTGGAGTGGCCCTGACACGACAGCCGATCCGCCTTCCCCTCCAGCCGTCCTCACGTCAGGCTGCAGGGAGCTGTTATGCCAGGCAGATTAAGACTTTGGGGCCCAGAAGAGGGAGGAGGGCAGACCGTGACACTCCAGGCTGGTAAAATGTGCCCGCAGAGCTGCCGCCCGCACTCAGAGACATTATTTATGGCGCCGGGCAGGAAGGCTGATTTGTGCTTTCCTCCTGCTCCATCTGGCCCTCCCTGGCAGGGCTCCCGGCTGGACTTATCGTGGACAGGGCCATATGTCCTGCCAGCCCTGGGGGGGCCGGTGAGCCGCTGGGGCGGGGAGGAACGATGGGAGCTAATTCCTTCCCACAGCGGGGGTCCTGCGCCAACCCTCCTGCTCCCCACCGCCCCAGATGGAGCCCAACACCGGAATTCCTTTCCCTCCCCCGCCCCATCCCTTAGACAGCGACTGGCACAGCGTTCATTTAGCCTGGGCAAGCCCCTGGGGGGCAGGGATGCAGCTGCTTGGGCTCCGGAGAGACAAGCCTGAGCTGGAATCTCCGAAAACCGCACACCTGTTCCCGCCGTCTGCACCTGCAGCCCTCTCCTCAGGAGGTGCTCTGTCTCCTGCCCTGGAATCCGTGGGGGTCTCTCGACCTGCTCCGACCAGCGACCCGCGGTGGGAGTGACTCCACGCCTGACCTTTAGGAGACCGAGCAGCCTCTGCTTTTGTGCTGTCTGGGGAAGCCACCACCACGCTTTTAAAAAGCTCAGATTACTGAATGACGGGGAAGCCAAGTGACCCTAGCTGTCACCAAAAACCAAGTTTACAACACTAATGACAAGCTATCTCCACAAAGCCTGAAATACAAGTGGGTGAGGACAAACCACCAACAGCCACAAGATTTGCGAGGGAGGAAGCAGCGGGAAACAACAGGGGCAGCACCGGATAGACCCGAAAACAGGGGGACCCCCAAGTAGGCATCAGATATTCGCTGGAAAGCGTTGTTGGCCAATTTGAGGAGGGCAGCGGAAATGGGGTGCAACCCAATGCCAGGAGCTCGACGGGGCTGAGCTCCCATAGAGTTCACGGAGGTCCTACAGCTCTTGAAACAGCCCCTCCAAGGCTCCCTGCTCTGTGGGACAGGACCCCACAGAAACTGCTGGGCATGGAATAAAATTGAGCAGCAGAATAGGGACAACAGAAATGAAGGACAGAAGGGCCAGACAAAAGTGGGTGTGCCGGTTATTAATGTATTGCCCGTCAGTTCCAATCCCCCCTCTCTTCCTCATATCAGATGAGCTACCGAAGAATTACAGTATATTTCCTAGTTCTGTCCACCAAAAAGGCTAACCCAATAGCAATAGCATTCCCAGAGCCTGGACTGTGGTCTTGAAATACTGTTTTCCATGAAATCAGCGCTTCTTGGAGAAATGCCCTGTTTCGAGTCTAGAGCAGGAAAGTAGAAGATACAAGACGAGCCAGTATCACCTTGATGCACCAGCCAGCGAGGAAGGCCTCGAAGACTAAGAGGATTATGTCAAAAGGATTCAGGAGCCAGTTTGAAGAGGCTCCCACTGGTCATGTGAGCTTTAATAAGGATAAGAATTGCAATGAATGCAAATCAATCAAATAGGTTTAAATCCACGGGTTCATAATACTATTAGAAAAACAATTGGTCACCAATTTATTTATCTTGAAAACTGGTGAATAAATGAATCAAGCATTTATCCTGCCTTCCTTAAATGAACTATATTAAATAACAGATAAAGGAAAGCATCACCTTAGAAAAGTACAACAGTGAATGAAAGAAGTAACATCACTCTGCAGCCCCAACTGCGTTAGCCGATGCAGGCATTAAGCATCAATAGCTGCTAACATCACAAAAAGAGATAACCAGATGTCATGCGCCTCCTGACAGAAGACCACGCCACCATCTGAAATGCTGCTGAAGGGACCCGACCTAAGTCTGACCAAACCTCTGCACGCATGGCCAGCTGCCAAGTCACCGGAAATGTGGGGAACAGAGGAACACGTCGAACTGCACCATGCGTGTACAATCAGCAAAATCCAGGAAACCCAATCAGCAAAACTGCAGGAAATTCTACAGACCCAGCGGCCCAGGTACTTAGACGAATTTGTTGTAAAGAAAAAGGAAAGGGTATGGGAGAGTGTGGCCAACGTACCCTAAGTTACCCCCAACGAGTCCTACCATTCCTCTTGAGCGTGGGTTGGACTTGTGACTGACTTGCTCCCGGCCAATAACAGGGCAAAGGTGTTGGGCTGTTGCCCCTGCTTGTGTTTTCTTAGAAGACTCCCCCTTACCAGATTGGAGGGAGACACTCTCCTGTTAGTCTAGAAGAAGCAAACAGCCATGCTGGAGGGCCGTGTGGCGGGGCACTGTGGGCAGCCTCCAACCAACAGCCAGCAAACACCTGGGACCCTTAGCCGTACGACCACAGGAAATTAATTCTGCCCGCAACCTGAAGGAGCTTGGAAACGATCCTTCATCTTCAAACTTCCAGATGAGAATGCCGCCCAGACGGCACCTTAACCGCGGCCCGTGAGAACCTGAGCAGAGGATCTAGCCAAGCCGTGCCCAGCCTTTTGGCCCATGGAAGCTGTGAGATAACAACCGTGTTGTTTTAACCCACTAAATTTGTGATAATTGGTTATGCAGCACAGAAAAACTAACATAGTGGGAGAACTTGTAAATTAAAAAGACTTACCAAGGTTTTTTCCGTCATTCTTTTCTATTTGCACCTTTTTGTTTTGTTTTATTTTCTGTGCTACAACATGAATGAACCTTGAGTACATTGGATAAGTGAAATAAGCCGGTCAAACGCCGTATGATTCCGCTATGGGTGCACGAGGTACCCAGAGCAGCCAAACTGTCGAGACGGGGCCGGCGGGGAGGATGGCGGTTACTGCTCAAAGGGCACAGAGTTCCGCTTTTCCAAGGTGACAGGAGTTCCGGAGACGGAGAGTGCTGACGGCTGCGCAGTGTGATCCTACTTAATACCACTGAACCACACACCTAAAGATGATGAATTTTATGCTATGTGTATTTTACCACAATTCTTTTAATCGGGGGGAAAAATCTGCCAAAAAAAAAAGAGAGAGACCTACCAAGTTTTTTTTCCTATCTCATTCTTTGTTATTTGTGTCTTAAATTTTTTTCCTTTTAAAAAAATGAACTTTAGTTTCGGGTTCGCAGCAGAATGGAGAAGAAAGCACAGAGTTCCCGCACACCCCTTGTCCCTCCCGCAACAGCCTCCCCTGCTATCAACATCCAGAGTCCTGCATTTGTTGCAATCAGTATTTGTACATTTTAAAAAACTGTTTATTTTGAGCTAACTTTAGACTTAGAGAAATGTTGTAAAACCAGTACAGAGTTTCTTTATATCCTTCAGCTTGCTCCCTTAATATTAATATTGATCTCTTATATAGGAATAGGAAATTAGCGTTAGTACAATATTATTAATTAAACTACAGACCTTACTTGAATTTCATGAATTTTTCACTAACGCCCCTTTTTGGTTCCAGGATCTCACCTTGCATTTAGTTGTTATTTTTGCTTAGCCTCCTTCAGTTTGCAAGTCTTTCCTTGTTTTTTATGACACTTATCAAGTTTTGGTTTTTTCTTTTTAATGACTAATCCAGAACAACTTTTTAAAGAGCAGAACAAAGTTGGAAAGCTTATACCACCTGATTTCAACACTGCCTGTAAAGCGACAGTACTAGGAAGGTGCAGTATTGGTGTAGGGACAGACTTGTAGATCAATGGGACGGAAAGGAGTCCAGAAGTAGATCTGAACATCATGCTCTATTGAGTTTCGACAAAGGTGTTGATGTGGTAATTCAATGTGCTTTCACCAAATGATGCTGGAGGAACTAGATATCCATTTGAAACAAAAAGAATCTTGATTCCCATCTCACACCATACACAAAATTTAATTTGGAATCGATCGTAAACGTAAGTATAAATGTTAAAACCAAAAAATTTATAAAGGAAAACAGATAGTCCTGTGACCTGGAGGTAGGCAAAGATTTCTTAGGACATGAAAAGCATAGATCATTAAAAAAAAAAGTAATAAGTTAGACTTGATCAAAATTTAAAACCCTGGGCCGGGCGCGATGGCTCACGCTTATACTCCTAGCTCTCTGGGAGGCCGAGGTGGGCGGATTGTTTGAGCTCAGGAGTTCGAGACCAGCCTGAGCAAGGGCGAGACTCCGTCTCTACTAAAATTAGAAAGAAATTAATTGGACAACTAAAAATATAGAAAAAACTAGCCGGGCATGGTGGCACATGCCTGTAGTCCCAGCTACTCGGGAGGCTGAGGCAGGAGGATCGCTTGAGCCCAGGAGTTTGAGGTTGCTGTGAGCTAAAATGACGCCACGGCACTCTAGCCCGGGCAACAGAGTGAGACTCTGTCAAAAAAAAAAAAAAAAAAAAAAAAAAAATTTAAAACCCTGGTCTTCAAAAGACACTGTCAAGAAAACGAAAAGACAAGCCACAGAGTAGTGGAAAATATTCATAATACCTACATCTGAAAAAAGGGCTGATATCCAGATTATATAAATAACTCCTACACTCCACAAGACAAACGACCTAGTTTTTAAAATGGGCAAAAGACTGAATATTATACTTAAAAATGGTTAAGATGGTAAATATTATGGTACATATATTTTACCATAATTAAAACAAAATTTAACGGGCAAAAGATTCTTAGAGCCCTTTCAGAAAAGGAGATGTACGAATGGTTAATTAAGCACATGAAAAGATGTTCAGCATTATTGGTCATTTGGGAAATGCAAATTAAAACTATAATGAGATACCACTGTATACCTATTAGAATGGTTTAAAAAATTAATTTAAAAGAAAAACCTGATGATTCTAAATCCTAGGGAGGATTCAGGGTAGCCTGAGTTCTCATATATTGCTGGTGAGAATGCACAATGGCACAGCCACTTTGGGTAACAGTTTGACAGTTTTGGGTAAATTTTAACATACGCCTCCTATACAGCCTAGCAATCCCATTCCTGGATATTTATTTACCCAAGAGAATGAAAGCATATGTCCACACAAAACCTGTACTCCGATTTTCATAGTAGCTTTGTTCATGATAGCCAAAGACTGATACCAACTCAAAGTCCATTAAAAGAAAAATACGTAACAAATGTTGTATATTCATTCAACAGAATAGTATACAGCAATAAGAAGGAAGGAAATACTGATACAGGCAATACTAGGGATGAATTTCAAAACCCTTATGCTGAATGAAAGAAACTGTACTCAAAAAAGAAAACAACATATGAATCCATTTATCTGAAATTTTAGAAGACGGAACTCTAACCTATGGCGACAGAAAGGTCAGTGGCTGCCTGGGCCCAGGACTGAGGGAAGGGATTGAGTATAAAGGGGCACAAGGGAATTTTGGGGGGGGTGATAGAATGTTCTTATATCATGACTGGTGGTCACATGACTGAATACATTTGTCAAAAGTCAGCTGAGCATGGTGGCTCATGCCTATAATCCCAGCAATTTGGGAAGCTGAGGAGGAAGGACGGTTTGAGGCCAGGAGTTAGAGGTTGCAGTGAGCCATGATGATGCCACTGCACTCTAGCCCAGGCAACAGAGTAAGACCCTGTCTCGAGGCAAACAAACAAACAAACAAACAAAAAACAACAAAAGTCATCACATTGTGCAATTAAAATTGAATTTTGGCATGACCTGGTGGCTCATGCCTGTAATCCCAGCACTTTGGGAGGCTGAGGTGGGAGGATTGCTTGAGGACAGGAGTTCAAGACCAGCCTGGGCAACATATCAAGACCCTGTCTCTGAAAAGAAATAGAAAAATTAGCTGGGTGTGGTGTTGTGTACCTGTAGTCCCAGCTACTTGGGAAGCTTAGGTGGGAGGATCACTTGAGCCCAGGAATTTGAGGTTGCTGTGAGCTATGATGATGCCACTGCACTCCAGCCTGGGCAGCACAGCAAGACTCTGTCTCAGAAAAAAAAAAAAAAAAGAGAAGAAGATTGATGAATTTTATTGGATGTAAATTATACCTCAATAAAGTTGATTTTTTAATAGGCAAGACTGAACTATGGTGTCTAGAGATGCACACTTGGGTGATAAACCTTCTCAGAAGTACATCCTATGAGCCAGGATAGGGAGCACTGTTGGGTGGGCCCAGGCCTGTGATTGAGATGGGGCAGGGTGGAGGTATGCCACAGTTCTAGTTCTTGACTTGGATGGTGATCCCAAGGGCCTTTGCCTTATTAAAACAAAGCTGTATCTTTGTTTTCTGTGGTTTCCTGTATCTGATCTTATTTTATAATGGAATTTTAAAAAATAAATTAAAAAATAATTACTGATAAGCATTTACTGAGCACTGTTGAAGTGCAAGGCACTGCTCTAAGCACATCACTTGTATTAGCTCTTTTAATCCTCCCCTGACTCCATGAGGTTGGTGCTGCTGTTATCTCCAGTATGGAGTCGAGGCACCTGGAGTCTAAGAGAACTTGCCCAAGTCCCCACAGCTGGGCTTGCCACAGTCCATGTGGCTCCTGAGTCTGTGCTGTCAACTTCGGGGATAAAGGGGGCTCTGAGGCAGGAGAGGAGTGGAAGCCCTCAGGAGGGAGTGTGGCCGCCTAGCTTGGCGGACTGTGCTGGGGAAGGAGGCGCAGTAGGAAGGGGATATCGAGGTAGGAGTTCAAAACCAAAATGCACCACAACCTTCATTCATTTCTGTTTTGTCTTCATTCTACTGGTTTGGTATATTACATTGATTGATTTTAAATTTTTCGAGAGTTTGAGAAGAATTGGAGTTACATCTTTCAATGTTTGAAAGAATTCATCAGTGATGCCATCTGGTTCTAGAATTTTCTCTCTTGGGAAGTTACTGATTACTGATGTCGACCTAAAATGAAAAAGCTGAGGCAAAATTAATGTAAATAGAGAATTTATTTGGGTCAAGTCTGAGGATTACAACGCAGGAGCATAGATTCAAGTTGCCCGGAATATATACTCCCTCATTCATTGCTTTAAGCAGTCTTTACCGAGACCCTCCTGTGTGCGAGGCACTGTTCCAGGCTGCCGGGGCCCCAGCCTCGAGCACCACAGGCAGAAATCTCCACCCTCATAGAGCTGACATTCCAAACTTTCCGATGTGTCAGTTTTTCCAGCTGCAAAATGGGTACACAAAGATGTGGTTAGGTAGTTAACAAGAATATAAGGAACTAGGAGAAATCCTCAGAGGTTTGCAGGTGACAATGTATGGACCAGACCTTGACGGCGATGGGGTCACCTCCAGCGTGGATCATCTCTGCAGCAATGTGGGTCTTCTCATCCAGAGCAGGGACACAGGCAACAGATCCGACAGGCTAGAAATACGTGGCATTCCCTGGACTTTGTTGTTTCCACTTTGACATTGGTCAAAGTCAAATAATTCAGGAAAATTGTCAACACAGCACCAGACAAGAGCGGTCAGAGGGGCTGCTCCAAATATTTAGGCAAAGAGATGACAGTCATAAAGGGGAGGTTGCCCATGGCATGGCTTGTCCTTGTGGAGGGGATGATCTGGCTCCAGTTAGAGGAGAAAACAGTCCCTCCATCCCGAGGTGCCAGATAGGGGCAATTCAAGCGCGCGCATGCGAGTGTGAGTGTGTGTGTGTGTGTGTGGGTGGGTGTGTGTGCGCGCGCACACGTCTAGAAATGTGTCAGCAGCTACCTACCTACATATCACAAACTCACATATGCCGTGGGAGCTATAAATGAAGATTCCCAGCGCAGATGGTCTTTTGAGGAGGTTTCTGCACGAGTGGGAAGAGATGATGTGCTACAGGATTGGAAAGCTATTCTAGGGGTGGCGAAGGGAGCTGAGGGAAGAGGTGAGACCCAGGGTGTCTCTTGAGGAATGTCGGGTTTGTGGTTGTTGCAGCCAGTGCATCGCTGTACCCGGGCCATGAACCAGTGTCCCCTACCCCATTCCCAGAGTCCTGGAAATAGAGAAACTTCCTGAGAACGTGGTGCTGGCTGGGGGTGGGGGCTGCTCGTTCAGGTCTCCCTCCACTCCTGCTGTGATAGGAGAGTTTATTAAAGATCCAGGGATCTCAAAAGAAAGGAACTGCAACTCGAAAATCTTCACAAGCCATAGCGTACTCCATTTCAACCTGGGGAGACCCCAAGGGTTCCTAGGGACCCAGACCCTGGCTTCCGTCTTTAGTAGAGGCCCTCGGGTGTTTATAGATTTCTCAGAGCCACTGGTTCTCAACTTTGGCTGCTTTAGGAACGGCTGCTGCTCAATATTTATCTCCGCCAAAAGACACATACAAGCACATTCTTAGCAGCTTTGTTTATAAATAGCCACACACTGGAAACAACCTAAATGTCCATCGACTGGTGCATATTTCAGCAAATTATGCCGTACTTTTGCAGTGGAACACTGCTCAGCAGTAGTATTAATAATTACCTACAGATACCTACAGCACGCATGATTCTCACCTAATGATGGAGAAGGAGCAGGTGGCGGGACACAAAGCACACATTGTGGTGACATCAATCAGAATGGTGTGCACATCGGGGTGGGGGTGGAAGGATGTTCTGGAAAGGGAGATTGCTGTGGTATTTGGCTATATGCTATATCTTGATCTGGATGGTAGTTAACATGGATTTGTGCACACACACATACATACATGTAAAAATGAATTGAGTGGTAACCTAAAGGTCTGTAGTTTACGGTATGTATATTACACACCAGGAAAAATTAAAAGGCAAAATACTGATGCCCAGGCCCCACTCCACAGTGCCTGACTTACTCCGTCGGGGGTGTGGCCTGGGTGAATGGGTTTTCAAAGCCTTCCAGGGGATTCTAACTGGCAGCAGGAATGAGCTCTCCTCTCAGGGCCGAAGCGGGTATCTGGCTCCCTGCCCCTGGCCTTGGCCCCAGCAGGATAACCTCATTGCAAAGCGACAGCCTAGGGCAGGGGGAGCCTGGAGACTCTGCCATCAGGGCCCAGTCTCATCACTTCTAAGCTCTGTAACGTTGGGCAAGAAATATCCATTTCTCCAAACTTCAGGGGTTTTTCATTTGGTTTGGTTTGGTTTGTTTTTTGTCTTTAACATCTGGTAGGTGGTTACACCTCTATCTCACGGGATGTATCTCATGCACAATGTAGGGTGGGAATGGTAAAAATGGGGTTGTTCCTTATCAAGGTAATCTCTTTAAAACATTCATTTAATCCTGTCACTACTGCTTGAAACCTTTCCGTGGCTTTTTACTGCACTTTGAATAAAACGCTGATGCCTACTGAGGCCGATGGCCCGTCCAGCTGCACCTCGTTCACCATCTCCTGGCCACGCTGGCCTCGCAGCCCAAGCTCTCTCCTACATTTTCCCTCCCCAGGTCTCACCCCAAGCCTGACTCCTTCTCTGTGGGTTTTAGGTCAAATGTCACCTCCCTCCATTACTCTCTGTCACTGCACCCTGATCATTTTCTTCATAGCTCTCAGCACATGGCAGAAGTACTGGTGCCTGATTTGGGATCCACGTATGATCCTGTCCCCATGTGGCCCAGTGCCAGGGACCCAGTGCCTAACTAACTGCTGGACGGAATTCAGCGAGCTCCATGACGCGCCAGCATCTGAGGAACCTTTTGTAACAATGGCAGAGGTATTACTATTTCACCTCCTTCATCTCTCTGTAACCCCCCATGTCCTTTGCTCTTCATGAAGTCGTTTCTTGTTTTGAAACACGTACTAAGTAACATGTGACACATCGTGCTAAATGCTGGAGAGGACACCAAGAGGAGGGGGAAAGGCATGGCCGCCGTCCTCAAAAAGATGCCACCCAAGGTCAGGGCCTTCGTCGAGTTCCTGCACACGGACGTCAGCGCAGAGCAGGAACAAGCCTCAGAGGACGACGGGACGGTGGGCACCGGCAGCCCAGGGAAGGCCAGGCAGATGGAGGACGGCATGCTGGTGATGGACGCCGTGGACAGGCCGCTGCCGGAGCAGCTCGGCAGCTCCTCCCACGGCGAGGACATCGGCAGGCTCCACGGCAGCACGGCCAAGAAGGAAGGGACCTGGAAACCTATGTGGGCAAACGAGGCTCAGACAGGGAAGGTCAAGCTGTCTGTGTCCCGGGACTCCTCTTCTTGTCACCGTCCTGGCTTCTAACTATTGGCTCAGTCTCGGGACCGGCAGCCCCATTGTTGGCAGGATGCAGGAGCCCATGGAACACTGGACATTTTGCTAGGTGACTGCTCCATGGTGGTGTTGCTTCCCGAGGTTTGTACCTGGATCTGCTTTGCAATGTCCTGTGGTCACCTAAGAACTTCTTTGAGTGGCCCCCAGTGGGAACGTGGTGACCCATTTCTCTGAGGCTTGACACAGTGGACTCGATGATCCCACAGGTCATCAAGTTGTTCGTAGGCTGCCTCCTCCACACAGAGTGATAATGGACCCTCTTTTGAATCGGAGGTACCTCAGCAGGTAAGCAAAGCCCTAGAATGGGAACTGCGTGCATCCTGGAATTGATGCAGGGAAGTGGGATAGGGCATTGCTGCTTGTCTTCCTCCAGGTAAGGGTAGCCCCAGAAATAGGCTTAAGTTAAGCTCCTAAGAAACAGTTTATAAGAGGCCAGGTGAGGTGGCTCGTGCCTGTAATCCTAGCATTCTGTGAGGCTGAGGTGGGAGGATTGCTTGAGCCCAGGAGTCTGAGGTTGCAATGAGCTATGATGATGCCACTACACTCTTCCCCGGAGCAAGAGAGCAAGACTTTGTCTCCAACAATAAAAAGAGAGAGAAAAATCAGTGAAATGAAAGATAGAAGTGAAAAAAATAATCACAACATTGTGCAGAGATTGAAAGAGAATATTAGAAAGCAAAAATAAGAGGCATGAAAGTCTAATAGATGTCTAGGTGAAGTCTCATGAAGAAATAATAGAGAGGCCGGGTGTGGAGGCTCACGCCTGCAATCGTTTGAGCTCAGGAGTTTGAGACCAGCCTGAGCAAGAGCCAGACCCATCTCTACTAAAAAAAATAGAAAGAAATTAGCTGGACAACTAAATATATATATATATATAAAAGTAGCTGGGCATGGTGGTCCACACCTGTAATCCCAGCTACTTGGGAGACTGAAGCAGGAGGATCGCTTGAGCCCAGGAGTTTGAGGTTGCTGTGAGCTAGGCTGACGCCATGGTACTCCAGCCCGGGTAACAGGGTCTCAGACTCTCAGAGTTTCAACTCTGTCTCAAAAAAAAAAAAAAAAAGAAAGAAAGAAATAATAGAGAAAGTGGAAAAGAGACACTTTGAGAATATTTTCCAGAATTGTTGGAAGACAACACACTTTATTCATTTATTTATTAAAGACAGGGTCTCTCTCTGCCACCTAGGCTGGAGTGCAATGGCATGATCACAGCTCACTGCAACCTCCAGCTCCTGGGATCAAGGGATCCTCCTGCCTAAGCCATCCAAGTAGCTGGGACTACAGATGGATGCCACCATGCCTGGCGAATTTTTTTATTTTTTGTAGAGATGGAGTCTTGCTATGTGGCCCAGGCTGGTCTCCAACTCCTGCCTGGCCATCCCAAAGTGCTGGGATTACAGGCACGAGCCACCATGCCTAGCTGACAACACATTTTTAGATACAACACAAATCCCAAGTTGGGTAAATAAAAACAAATCCATGTCTAAGCATATAATAACAAAATGGTAAAACATCAAAAGCAAAAAGAAAATCTCAAAGCAACCAGCAAGAAGACAGGTGTGACTGCTCACTTCCCAGCAGCAACACTGGAAGGCAGTCTCCTGAAATATTCTCCCAGGTCTCTTCCCTTACTAAAGCGACAGTGATCCTGCCACAGTCTCAGACCATGTCACTCCCTGCTTAAATCCCTCCTTCCAGTGGCTCCCCACTTGGAAAAATATTCAAAGTCTTTATGTGACTTTATTTTTTATGTTTAAATCTTTTATCCTCCTGGAATGTTATCTGATGTAAAACATTTTCCCTCCAAAGAGTTAGCCGGTATTGCAACACCATTTCCTCAATAAGCTATGCTTCTACTTATCTGAAATACCACTAAATTGTTCATGAGAGGAGAATTCAGTTTTATATTTTGTTGCATGTGAGGTGCCCATGAGACACATGGGTGCAAATGCGCAGTATAATTTTAGATAAAGACCTCGGGATGTGTCCTGTGGGAGAGAGCTGGGTTAGATGAGGCAAGGGCATCATCTGAGACCATGCAAGGATCTAAGGTCACCTAGAGAGGATGTGGAGTGAGAAGAGGCTGAGGAGGAACCCACAGCTCTTTCCAGCTCACCCTGAATGGCAGTGTTCTCCTGGTGCCTCCATCCCTAGGTGGCATCTTTTTTTTTTAGCAAATATATTAACATCTTTATTTTTTCCCTTTTCTCAAACAGATACTTTAGATCGTCTAAAGGCCGACCCCTCCACTGGGGGCTTGGGTCCTCTCCTTTTACGGGGCACCTCTTTACTTTGGTACAATGGACCCACAGTTTTACTTGGAACAATTTCAACGAGGTGTGAGTTAGAGTTGTTAAAGGGTCCCTTCCACTTCTTTGTTTTTAACCAGGGTAGGGACCTGAAAGAGGCAAACTCCTGCATAACAGTTAGCTTTTTTTTGGAGACAGAGTCTCCCTCTCTTGCCCAGAGTGGAGTGCAGTGGCGTCATCACAGCTCACTGCAACCTCAAACTCCTGCGCTCCAGCGATCTTCCTGCCTCAGCCTCCTGAGTAGCTGGGACTACAGGTGCATGCTACCATGCCCAACTAATTTTTCTATTTTTAGCAGAGACGGGGACTTGCTCTTGCTCAGGCTGTGATTTTTCTCTTCAAATGTGTCAGATCTATTGTTTTGTCTTTTTTATTAAATTTTAAATTTTAATCTTTTTAGTTTTTGTTTCTGGAAGTTTTCTTTTATTCTTTTTCAGATCTTCTTGACTTGTCCTTAGATTATCTTGTTCCTTGTCCATAAGTTCAAGCTTCTTTTTTTATTTTTGTAAACATGTTATTAATGCTTATTTTCCCCACCATCTTAATCACTTTCAAGTTATACTTCAGAAGTGTAGTTACATTGTTGTGCAACCAACCCCCAGAACTATTTTCATCTTGCAAAACTGATGAATGCTTATTTTTACACTTGATCTTAGCCAAAAGGCTAAAATACAATAAATACTTATTTTTAAACAATGCAACTACAAAAACGCTTCAGGAAACTACAGCTGACTGTTTATATAATCTTGAGATGTGGAGTGACTTTTTAAGCATTGTACATGTCTGGAATCAGACACGGAAAAAGATTTGAATATATAATCACAGAGTTGTACAAAAAAACAAATTTAAAAAATAATATAAAAAATATTTCGAAATACTACGATAATCAAGACGAGTGAAAAACTGGGGGAAATACTTGAAAATATGTGGCAAAGTGTTAATAGCTTTACTATGCAGAGTGACTTCATATCAGTAAGAAAAAAAATAAACTCTGAATAGAAAAACAGGTAATGGAAATGCACAGATAATGTATAGAAGTGTCAACCTAACAGAGAGAAGCTCTCTAAAAGAAAATGATACTTCATGGGCATTGCAATGGGAATATACATGCCACAGTACTAGCTATGTATGTATTCAGGAAAGTAAAGGAACACAAAGGAAAAATGGGGAGAATTACATAATATTTTTGAGATAATTATCCTTGGCTACAAGGATCAATAACAAGGATGGCACCAATCTGAACTTGGAAAGGCAGTTGCTGGGCAGATGTTCTCCCAGAAGTATTTCTTTCTGTAAGGTCTCAATGCCTTTGTGCAAGGTTGTAGTTTTTGCAGTCTTTTGGGATAGTTCTTGTTATCAGGCATTTGTGCATAAGAACCTCGCCTTCATGGCCTTCCCCAGCTCTGTTTGTCAGGGTTTTTATCACAAGTGACTTCATTTTGATTCTGACAACTTTCACAGAATGAACACAAATTCTAAAAAGAAAAGAAAAAGAAAAATATTTAACCACAGTAGTAATTGAAGAAATACAAATTAAAAGAATAGTGAGATTAACATTTCTTATCTGTTAGACTGGCAAATGTGTGTAAGAGTGATAGATATTATTCAATGTCAGTAAGGTTAATAGGGAAGTAAGCCTTGTTAATATTGATAATTGGTGACACAAGTATAATCGATAAAGCCTTCCTGCAAATCAACGTGGCATGTGTCAAAGACCTAAGCATGCATGCTTTGTTACTTAACAATTATTCTTACAGGAATTTACCCTCAGGAAAATACTGGGCAAGGGTGCTAATATATGTGTAGCATTGTTACTTATAATAGTGAAAGATTTTAAAAATATAAACCTAATCATAGGGTGATTAATATCCAGTGGACTATTACGCAGTCATTAACATTGTAGTTATTAACACGAAAGGAGAATCAAGACATATTGATAAAAAAAAAACAGCTTACAGACCCTATTGTACATACTACATATACAAAACATCCTATTTTTGTCAAAAAATGTATTTGTGTGGCTGCATATGACTTTGGAAGAATTTTTCTGGTTGATGCGATTCTTTTATTCTTTTATTACTATTGTCATTATCTGTATGTTCTCTCTTCCTGCTCAAAGAGCACATACTACTAGCATAACAAGTTCAGCTTTTGGCGGGAAAAAAAGATGTAGCATGTTTCTAAAGGGACAGTCCAAACATAAGCGACCATTTTTTGATGTAGCACACAGACTCAAAAGAAACACGCTGCGGTCCGCTCCTGCGCATGCCCCTAAGGCTGTCAGGGTCGGGGGTCGGGGGTCAGAGCCACCCCACCCTCAGGCACCGCCGAGGCCACCCCAGGCACGCGCGGGTCCTGGCGGAGGGCGGGGCCGCGCCAGCCCGGAAGAGACGCCGCGCCGCGCATGCCCCTTCCTTTCCAGCCTCGGCCCCGGATCCTGCAGCCGCCGCGGTGAGGTCCTCTGGAGTTCGGGTTCCATCGGCCCCCATCCGGGCCACCCTACTGCCGTAGCGGCCGCTGCTCCCCGGGGTCAGGGCGGGGGCCTTCTCTTACCCTCCCCGCACACCCATTCCTGGGCAGCGACAAGGGACGGGGGGCGTATTTCACAGGGTAGGGGCCGCTAGTAAGCAAAGGTTGGCGTCCGGATGGCCGAGGGAGGAGGAAGGGAGGATGAAGCACTTGCGTGGCCGAGACAGCGCACCGTCTGCACGCTCCTCCTTCGGGACAGGACTCCTTCGGACTGTCCCCTGGCCTGGCCCTCTAGTTTGGGGGAGGAGCGGTAGGACATGAGCGAACGAAGGCCTTAGCCCTTCGGTTCGGGATCCGCGGCCCGTCAAGAAGCGAGGGCTTTCCTCCTGCTGGCCCTCCGTGCCTAGCTTGAGGTACGGCCGCTCACGGCCCCCGTCTACGCTGAGAACACAGGGTCTCTTCCCTCCCGCCTCCCCCGTACACCTTCGTGATTGTGAGCGCGCTTACGGAAGTCTGGAGCAAATACGCACCGCTGTCCCCGTTTTGTTTGGACGTCTTTGCAGCCTTTTTGTCACCTGAATTGCTTTTGGGGGTGAGGGAGGGAGCTGGTGTCCGAGTTTGTTTTGTAGTTTGTAGTCCTCCCTTCTGCATGTTTTCTAGGCTGTGTTTGAGTTTTCAACCCACTGGGTGGTGGTTTTGTGTGGTTCAAGTCGTGAACTTGATTACTGGACCCTGGCCACGTTGCTCCTACGTGCTCTTGATGATCGCTTCCTTCTTGCAGATGTTGATGCCCAAGAAGAACCGGATTGCTATTTATGAACTCCTTTTTAAGGAGGGAGTGATGGTGGCCAAGAAGGATGTCCATATGCCTAAACACCCAGAATTGGCAGACAAGAATGTGCCCAACCTTCACGTCATGAAGGCCATGCAGGTAGAGAGGTGAAAGGGGGAGACCGTCGGGTTGGAATGGAGATGGAGGGGTTTTCCATTAATGTTTAAGGCAAATTCCAAGGAGAGGTCAGGGCGGCTGGTGCTGCTTGCTGCTTGAAGGGCAGTGAGATACGTTGGAAACTTGTTTAGGAAGCTTTTGCATGTCGTTTCTAGCTCCCAGCTCCTACTTACGATGAATTTTCTGCCTTACAGTCTCTCAAGTCACGAGGCTACGTGAAGGAACAGTTTGCCTGGAGACATTTCTACTGGTACCTTACCAACGAGGGCATCCAGTATCTCCGTGATTATCTCCACTTGCCCCCTGAGATTGTGCCCGCCACCTTGCGCCGCAGCCGCCCAGAGACAGGCAGACCTCGGCCGAAAGGTATCGTGCCCAAGTAAAATGGAGTCCAGTCTGCTCGGAAGCAGCCCTTTGGAGGGGATAGTTTCTTTTATGTGAGGGATGGAAGTGTTCCTGATGACATTGGTGTCAGCTTTAGAGGGACTGCGGCATGCAGGACTGTGGTCCAAACCTGGAACATTTGTCCTGTGGCTTGGGACCTGTAATAAAACTGGGCTTAGGTCTTCGACCAACCATGGCATTGTATTAAACATGAATAGAATAATAGCCTGTGGCTTTCTTCCCCCGTACTTGTGCAGATATCCAGACATGTACTAGCACATTGAGTAACTATTTTCCAGCAGAGTGAGGTGGTACTTATCCCCAAGAAGTCCAAAGCAAAGCTGTTTATCACATGTGAAAGCAACAAAGTTTTGTAGCGTTTCTTGGCAACAGTGGAAAAATTATAAAAAGTAGAATGGAGGAGAATTGATATTTGTATAATTATGGGGTGAAGGAATATGCATCTGTGTGTGGAATTACCTTCTGACTGTGGAGATCACTATCGGCTTGCAGTTACGAGGTTATGGTTCCCTGTCAGATGAACTTTGTAAGAGCTGCAGAGGGTTTGCGGGCTGAGGTGATGAGATCAGAGATTTCTAAACAAAATTGTCAGACTGGGTTCCCTTAAAGAATGACTTTGTAAGGCCAGGTGCGGTGGCTCGCGCCTGTAATCCTAGCTCTCTGGGAGGCCGAAGCGGGCGGATTGTTTGAGCTCAGGAGTTCGAGACCAGCCTGAGCAAGAGCGAGACCCTGTCTCTACTAAAAATAGAAAGAAATTAATTGGACAACTAAAAATATATAGAAAAAATTAGCCGGGCATGGTAGCGCATGCCTGTAG